>APFE031226118.1:90939-102331 GCA_000404065.3 Pinus taeda | reverse complement strand
AGAGAGAGAGAGATAGTACGTTTACAACAGAAGTCAACACTTTGACTTATCTAGATGAGAGCATAGATCATCTCTAAGAAGATGATACATGAGATCAGTTGAAGAGATGTTGCTTCAACTAATTCTCCAAGGTGACTCCTTCACCTATCGTTGTGCTACATTTCGTCATCATGGTGCACCTCACCGCATTGCACCATGCTGCACCTCACCGCATTGCACCATGCTGCACCCATCATCATTATGCTGCATTTCATCACGCTTCATTAATCATGACTGTACCCATCATGGTACTGCATTATGTGCCATTACTGCACCATGTTGCCATCTTGACCTATGTGTTGGCTGCACCTTGCTTGCTTGTTGTCCCTTGCTTGCTTGTTGTACCTAACATGCTTGTTGTCCTTAGCATGCTTGTTGTTGCATGCTAGTTGTCCCTTGCATGCTAGCTGTAACATTGCATGCTTGGTGTATGTGCTACTAAGTACCATACAACTGTCCCAATGTTAGTTAGTTATCCCTTGCATGCTGCTCTCCTTTGGAGATAGATGCTCTGGGTATTTCAGCAGTTCCCGACAGTTTTGGCAGTTCCGGTTGTTCTCGGCAGTTTCAGTTGTTCCTGGCAGTCTCGACAGGTTCGACTTTCCAGCAGTTCCGGCTTTTCCGGCTTTTTCGGCTTTTCTGGTAGTTCCAGCTTTTCTGGCTTTTACGACAGTTCCAACAGTTTCGGCTTTTTTGGATTTTCCGTTTTTTTGGCAGTTCTGGCTTTTCCGGCAGGTCCGTCTTTTCCAGCAATTTCGGATTTTTCGGCAGTTCCAGCTTTTCTAGCAGTTTCGACTTTTCCGGCATCTTCGGCTTTTCTGGCTTTTCTGGCAGCTCCGACTTTTTCGAGCGTTCAGGGTTTTCCGGCAGTTCCGGCTTTTCCATTCAATTCTGGTAGCTCCGGCCTTTCTGGCATCTTCGGCGTTTCCGGCAGTTCCGACTTTTCCGGCAGATCCGACTTTTCCAACGTTATTCCTTAGGATCTCTCCTCCTACTAAAACCCAAAGACAAGTACAGAGAAGAAGAGATCCCACGTGTGTTGAAATGACTTGAAGGCCACCTCTATTTATACTAAAACGATGAGCACATGTGGGGTTTATTTGGTTGCTAGCCGACCTTGACGAATTGTCTTATAACGCAAATAAATTCATAACTCCATGAATACTTATCAGAATCAAATGATCTTTAGATCAATCCTACACTTCTCGATGAGAGGGATCCAAGAAAAATATCAGCTGCCATAAATAAGATGACCCACATGGAGTTTGTCCTTAGTTGCCAATTTTAACAAGAAGTCATTTCATTTGTCGAGCATGGTTAAATTATTAGAGAGATCCCCTCCAAGCTTAGTTGAAGGTCTAGTGTGGGATGAAGATAAAGGGCTTGTAGGTGTGAAGTTCATTATCATCTTTTGTGTTTTCATGGATGTCTTTGATTGTTGAAGTTACTTTTGCAAATCTGCTATAATAATCTTTTGAAGAAGGGCATTTTTGCTCCAAAAAGAAGGAATATGTTGAGGTTAAACCCTTCTTATGACTTTTTGTTCATCACTGTTCAATATTCGATTTGTTATATGCCATCTTTGTGAAAGGATATTGCTAGGTTCTATTGTTTAGTGGTTGCACATTATTGTTGTTGATTTGTAATATTTGGAAGGGCCCCTTTTTTGATTTTGCATATTAAAGAGTTCATGTGGTTGGTTAGGGCATGTTGTAACAACCTAACTATGTTAATAGGCTGAGGTGAAACCCTTCTTGTGATTTCTTGTTCATCATTGTTCAATATTGAGTTTGTTATATGTCATCTTTGTGAAAGGATATTGCTATCTTTATGGTTTAGTGGTTGCACATTATTGTTGTTGATTTGTAATATTGGGAAGGGCTCCTTCTTTAAATTTGCATATTAAAGAGTTCATGTGGTTGGTTAGGACATGTTTGTAACAACCTAACTATGCCTCTCTCCATACTCAACCCTCTTGCTTGTTAGCCTGGACACCATCACCCTTTTGATGGGAACTCGTGTTGGCAACCCACCATTCATATATTTCTAAAGTTCATATTACACTTAGGGATACACCCCTTGTGTTGAAGGGTGACCTTTTTGAGTTCCCCTAAGGTTTCCAAGTGTTTTAGGGATTTATCACCTTGATTGCAAGTTTGGGAGGTATCAGGGTTCAATCCATTGGCCCCAATTAAGTTTTGCTCATTGCATCAATGCAAGGAGAGTCCTCTCATGTTGGCACTGAGACAAACAAAGCAACAAAATGTGTTGAATGGATCCAA
This sequence comes from Pinus taeda, assembly GCA_000404065.3. Lineage (NCBI taxonomy): Eukaryota > Viridiplantae > Streptophyta > Pinopsida > Pinales > Pinaceae > Pinus > Pinus taeda. Next base: position 100,010 of record APFE031226118.1, on the reverse strand, counting down.
TATATCCAACAAGTTCATGAGCTTATGTAGAAGGAAAATGCCATGATCAAAATCAAGGTCCATACAGGGTTTAGGTCATTGACAAGGTATGGTTGCACTTATAGAAAGAGCAACTCACATGCCCCCACATGAAGCTTAGACCACTTTGATATGGGCTTTACACTAACACTAGGGCAATGGGTGAGAGTTCTTTTGAACTGGAACTCTCAACCTTCCTCGACTTATACGGTCTTTAAGGTGGAGTTGCTTTAGCCATACTTTCCACCTCCATTGGGCACCTCAAAGGTGGGAGAGCACTTGTCCCCCACAAAGTTCAGCCCTAATTACATTGATTAGGTCATAGTGGATTGGATTAAGGACATCGAGATGAAAAGCACCCACTAGTAAAAGTTACAACTCTATTAGGTTGTCAAAGCAATGAAATTACTTCCTTAGGGCAAGTGGTTTACTACAAATCATGTCCAATTAAAGCTCCCCCCCCTCCCAATCTAGTACAAGAATTTGACGTAGTGAGGACCAATGTTGCCCAAGAAAGAAGGGCTAATTCAGGTGGTCATCCATTGCCATCTCAAAAACGATCATGATATTGTCAATTCTCAAGTAATGGTTTTTCAATGCATTTTTTAGGGCCTTCCGATTCGTTTTGAAGGCATTTGCACCCAATGTTGCACGATCCTCCCTCACCCAAGGATCTAAAGCCGAAACCGCGTCCCGTACAGATACTTGGGCGATCCTCTGCCGGAACCGTGGATCCGAAAATCGGATCCGTGGTTTCGTCGTTTTGAGGAGATTCTTGGAAATTTGGAACCGTGTGAGCTTGATCCGTTGTTCCTGATTCCCGATCCGCGGATCCGTGGAGGTTCGGGCACAGATCCGTGTAGATTGCCAACGGATCCAGAGGGAGATGGGCGGTTACCCAGGGTTTTATTTTTTATTTTTATTTTTTCTTTGACTTAAGTGGGTTGGGGCTTCCTGGACACTCCCAAGGTGCTCCTTAGATGCTTCCTAGCTTCTCCCTCATGGTAATGTTAAGTTCTTAAACTAAAAGTGACATTCTCCTAACATTACCATGAAATGACTCAGGATGTTTGAGAGTGGTTCCAACCTCATCAGACTTCATATGGAGAAAATAGAATTTCATACCCTATTCAAAATTCAACAGACTTAACAGTTTTAAGGAATTCGGGATCAATGAGATTGTGGCATTTCATTAGATTATATCATGTATGAGAGTATGTGATTGGAATTTAATCAAGAGCACCAAGCCCTATATGTGCTCATGTACCTTAGTGTTGGTGGTGTTAATTGTTGGACTCCTTTGTCATGGCCATAGCAAAAAATTACCTTTTAATCAAGTCAACATCATTGATCAAGCATGTTAAGCTTTTTCCACCATATTTTAAGGCTTGGATTAGATAGTTTGATCAAAATTGGGCAATGTTGATTAATATCCCTAGACAATCGAGGTAAAGGCAAGGGTGAGACAAGAGGAGAAGAATCTAGATTCTAGATCATTGATGTACAATGGATGCCATATCTATCTTGATTTATGTACAAATATGCATGTTTTCGTATCTTCTACAACTAATTTGGTATTTTGGATGCTTTTTTAATATAAATGCAAATATATATTTATATTAGACGCTTCTGAGACGCTTTGCTTGCTGGATTTTTGGGAAATGGTGCTTCTGCTGCATATCCGCTTCCAAAAAATGTCCCTGCTTTGTGCAACATTGTTTGCACTAAATGATTGATGAACCAACTCAGTGTGCTAATGTTCTTCCTAACGAGTTGAAACATACCCAGAACAAAGCACCAAGCAAAAAGTTATGACCCTCAACAAAACTCTTTTTTCAGAAAGCTTAGTTTTGTCCAATGTCATGTTCCCACTCAGCCTTGCATCTTAGGGCTTTTGTGTATTAGGCTTTTTTGACATCATTATAAAATGTAGTTTCAGCCTCTTATTATAAGCTTTTTGCGAATGAGTGTCATTGTCACATCTCTTCTCCGAGATAAGTTACCACCATTCTAGCCACTTTTGTATTCATATGTACACTACTATGTTCTTACTAGTTGATTTATTAATTGAATTTGGTTAATAACTTGATATTCTACTTTCAATACTATATCTTGTGTTTTCTTTTTCAATATTGTGTTCTTTCATTTTCTTCTCAATCCAATTGGGTTATCTAACATGATAAACTTTAGATGATCTATGTTATGTACTCATTTGGTTCTAGTATGATGATTCTTGTAATCTAGACTCTAGAGTCCACCTACAGCCTCAATATATATGTTTGTAACTTTGTTCTCTCTAAACTTTAATTTTCTGTATCTTGAATCTTATATCTCAATGTCATTTTGCTTTTTGTACCCTTACATACAATATAAATATGCAAACTTTAGATATTTGGTGTCAAATGGTTTGAATTTACGTTGATGTACATGAATATCTGTTTTTCAAATTTAAATTTCAATGTATTATGTATTTTTACTCAACTGGCGCTTATATCAATTCTTCTGCTGGCTCTGGTTTGTTTCATAATTTCGGGGCAAACTGGTTCTGTTTCTACCTATAATGATATGAGTAACTTCAAGTTGGGGGAAAATTATAATAGGACTACTTGTGGAGAGAATTTTTTTTTTTTTTTATCTCAAATAAGGACCAGCTTGCATTGGCTAACGTGACAAACAGGCAGATGGGAAGAACCAAATGAAAAAATAAGAAAGGATGACGTGCCTGGTATGCAGAAAGGGAGAGTTGGAGAACAAGCAACATTTCCTATTGCATTGTGAGGCATGGAACCACATCAGGAAAGGATTAATCTTAGAAAATAACGATTGGAGCTTGGTGTTCCAAGAGATCTGAGTATAAAATATGACAAAGAGAGCCTCCAGGGTGATGCACCTCAAAGACAAGTTACTAACAGCCAATCCAGCTAGTCTAGGAGACATGCCTGCAATGAAAAAGACAAATCCAGACGAGTAGTCCAAAACTTATTTGTACCACTATATGCATCTTGCCTCTTCCTTACTGTATCTTGGAATTTTATTCTGTCTCTCTATTATGCACTCATTTTGCATCTGATACAAGCCTTTCTGCCGTATTCTCTCTATTTGAAAATGCGTTTTATATAATATTTACAGCAAAATAAAATAAGTACATCAATGCATACAAAGCGATGAACTGGGCTGTAGTTATAAGTACTATCCATCTCTACATAGCATGGTGTGCAAGCATATGCATCTTAGGCCCAATTTCAAAAGAATCTGCATCCTTATGTGAAATGCCAATTCTGGTTGCAACCTAACTGCTAGGATTTGGTTTAGAACCAACCATTAAAGCACCTCTATGTCTCGTTTTTAATCAATTATTCTTGACATCTTTGTTTAGTTAAGGAGGTATGCTATGTTTTGTTTAACTTGTGCATGGCCACCATTCTCTCACTGAATGATACCAGTATTTGAACCAGCTCAAGTTTCTGTCTGATGGGATTTCATTACTGCCTTTATTTATTGTCTGCATACCTATATTGTAGTAGCACCACAAAATTTATCTGCTCAAGGCCTTCAATCTTCCAAGAAAGAAGACTGTTCTGTTTGTTCTAGCTTGTGTTTCCCAGTGTCACTCTATAAAAAAAATTCAGGATCAATGTACATTATCACATCTTCCAGCATTATAAGCTGCTTTATTGTTTTGTTTCTTCTATTTACATTATGAAGGGGTTAACAAAATGTGATATAATGTTATGATTTTTAGTTTTGGTAAAATGCAGAGTAGGAGATTTTGGCAAAATTATTTTATGGAAATTCAAATTCTGAAATCTTTATTTTAAAATACGCCACAAGGAGCAATTTTGGACTTGACAATAAAATAAAGTAACAAAACATTGTAAAACTTAAGGCGAATCTTTGTTTTGAAGTGGTTAATACTGTCCCTTGAACACTTTAAAATCATGGCCAATTGATGAGTATCAGCAACTAAAATTTCCCCTAAGCTATTCAGGAAACTTGATTCTTAATTTTTTTATTTCAACAAATGAAATTACAATATATAAATTATTTGGCAGCTGTGATCAATAAATGGTTTCATCTCATGAAAGCATGGGTTCATTCTTTGCAGATTGATAAATTGCTCCGGTGCTCATGTTATTAACTACTCTTCCAAGTGGGTGATATAATTATTCTACAGCCCATTAGAGGGTAAACTAATTGTTTATTCCACTTGAGGTTGTAACTGCCTTATCTCACTCAGATGGTTTCCAACTCCCTGGTTTGTTATGCTTATGTTCTGGCTACCTCTGAATTTTCCATATCCTGTAGACCTTAAAAGTCTTAATTGCCTTTCATAATACCATTGTTATGGGGTTAAGCCGTTAGAGACTAGAAAGACACTTTAGAAACTGTGTCGATTTTCAGCTGAACAACTATGATGTTTATGCAATTTGGGAGTTAAATATACTAAACTCTGAGGAACGATGGGCCTGGGACGATTGTGATTTGAACCACATATCATATTGTGTTTGCTGTCAGACAATTTTATGCTTCTGAATCTGACCCATGTCAATGTGACCATTTGTCAGTGAGATGAAACACATAGAATACAAATAAAATATGGCAATGCTGGGCTTCACTGTTTTCCTTTTCACATTGTTAATAAGAGTATGCCGATAGTCAGGATTTAATATTTAAGCTTCTAAGCAGTTCTTTTCCTTACAAAAATGCTACTGTATGCAGATAACCACGATGAAAATATAAAGGATTGCAAAATAGAAATATTTACAGACTACAGCAAGTTTTCCACATCAGTTAGAGATGAATTTTACCCCAATGACTCGGGAATGAGGCTTCTTGCACATGCATCAGAAGAAGAGTATGACAGTTCTGAAGCCATAATTGCATCAGAAAATCCCCAAACTACCGATGGCAGTGTTATTGGAAAATCTCTGAATGGTTCCATAGATGGAGACATCATTGGGCCTCAGCCAACTAATGCTGTTAATGTTCGCAAGTATGCTGGAATTCCAGAGTATGCACGGGTTTTAATAGAAGCACTTAAGAAAAATAGATTATTGCAAAAGACCCTGCAACTTAAGTTAGTACAGGTTGAAACAAAGATGGAAGAGAACAAGGAGCTGAGAAATCGTGTCAAATGTCTTGTTGATTTTCAAAGTGCTTGCAAAAGGCGTCTACGACAGATTTTCTTGCAAGACAGCGATTCTACTGTGAAGCTAATCTCTCGCTCAAAATCCAGACTGTCTTCCAAAAAGCCAAAGGAAGTGAGTATCTGTTATGCAACTTCTCTCTGGTTCTAGTATTTAGTCTCTTTTGGTATTTCAGTTTAATGTTCATATCTTGTAATTGTGTAGAGACACAACTGCATCTGGGAAGTAGGAACCTTTATTCAGAATTACAGAAAACTGAAACTAATACTCAGTTGTTCTATTTGTGACCTAGGTCTCTAAAAATTAATGTTATATTTTAAGGAGTTTAACTGGTATTTCTTTGCAGCTATCAATACCTATGACTGACATGCAGAGATTTGGGTCTCTCTGCTAAGTTGGTTTCATTAGCCGTGTTTTATAATATACATGTTGATTAGCTGTAATCCTCTGAACTTCTTCATCCATCTTGAGTCTGACAGGGCATCCTTTATTTGATTTTATGCCCTATTCGAGCAGGGTTTGAAGCCTGTAAAGTGCTACTTGCATTTTAGCTTTTTTTAATCTTCTACATGAATAGAATAAAACATTTTTTGTGAAGTTGGATTTTCTCATGTGGTAACAGCATGTGTTACCCTCATATGCACAATTGACAATCTATGGTGCATGAAATTGTACTTACATCCTAACTTCAGCTTAAACACCTGCTTAACTTCTGGATTCAATGACAATTTGAAATTGGGCCCTTATTTTATTTGGAGCTGATCTCTGAGGATATCCTACCTTTGATTGTTTTCTTTTGGGTATCATTTTCTCTTTAGGGTGCTATTATAAGAATTATGCTTGGTTTACTTATGGGGGCATTTCAGTTTGTTAGAAAATCAGTCTGAAATCAAAGATAATGGGAGATTGTTGACATTTTCTTCATTGACCTTAGCTGTGTTTTATCATACTACATAACAAAGTTTCTTTCCAGAAATAGGATTGGAAATTGTAATGTGCATTGCGGATTGATAAACCTTGAGGTTTGTAGTATAAATGTTATGGTGTTACTATTGTCTGTAGTAGCGGTTCTAAGTTTCCTGCATGGAAAGTTGTAAAAGATGTGTTTCTTTCAATTATAGTTATTATGTCTTAAGCTTTAGCTAAACAACATGGAGTTCTACTGGAAACCATATCCCATCAGATTTGATATGAGATACACGTCATTGTTGTTTAACGGCAGTCTATTACAAGCAACATGTTTCAGGCCTTGTTACAAAATAGATATTATTTAGAAAAATACACATTTAACATTATTTATATTTGGCCCTAGTGATCACAGCAGTGTATTACAAGCAACATGTTTCAGTCCTTGTTACAAAATAGACGTTATTTAGAAAAATACACATTAATGTTATTTATATTTGGTGCTAGTTGTACATTTAGCTTCTATATTTATCACCGTCAGTCAATGAATACGTGTAAAAGGGACGATGTAATGTTCAAAATTAACAATCACAAGATGAATGTTGAATGTATGTTTCAAGATCAACACTCATAAACTGGGTGAATTGGTATATTGTTTTGGGTAAACTTTTCTGTTGACATACATACAATCATAGTTGAATTTGCTGACTTGAACTTTACATACATGATTGCCTTTTTGCATTTTTTTCCTCATTATATTTCCTACTGTCCCCATTGAATTTACTGTTTACAGAGAAGGTTATGAGTTGCAATTTCTTGTGCTTATAGCATGTTCTGTTGTGAAGACTGCAGATAACAAAGCTGGCTATAGATGTCGCGGGCCTCCTGAAAATGAAGATGTTGCAAAGTATAGAATGGCACTGAATAGTTTTCCTATCACTATTGAGATTAAAAAATGGTCAAAAAAAGAAAGAGAAAATCTTGGGAATGGTATAAAGCAACAATTGCAGGAAACCCTTGTTCGCCAATCAATGGAATTCTTGATGTAAGCTGCATCTTTAATTTGGAAGGATGATTTCTCATATGTCAGCTTCATATTTTTGCTGAGATTGCTAGTAAACTCTTTTTGGTTAATGGTTGTTTCCCTACTGTTAGCAGTTCCCAGGAAAACATGGAGGATTCAACCCTACTAGATGATCAGATTTCAGCTGTTTCCCAGATAGAAATCAAATATGAAGATATAAGATTTTTTCTTCCTCAAGTTGATTGGGAACGCTTAGCATCCACCTATGTTGCAGGCCATTCTGGTGCAGACTGTCAAGCAAGGTATTGTCATCAGATTAGCTGCTAATAACTTTGCATTGTTATTGGGGTAAATTGGTAAGGATGGATTTCTAAACGAATGATTGCCTTATTTCAGTATGCAATTGTACTGCACTCCTATTTTTATTGGTTTCTTTGAAAAAAATGAATTTTTTTAGGTATTTCATTTTTTCATATGTAGACTACAGTAGTCATTAAGGTTCGGACATACAGAGTCCATAGATAATGCTGGGAATGTTGAAGAGACTGTTATTGCGTCAAGAGGCGCCTCCAGCCCAGTATGGTAGAGATGTTGTAATGCCCTGTTTAACATTTTGACTTAGTCAAATTACATAAAAATAAAAATAAAAAATAAAAAATGAAATAAAATAAAATAAAATAAAATTATAAATTAAAATAAGTGTAGAAAATCCATGAAATTCTGATATTTAATATGAGCAATCTGAAATATAATTTCTTTTCAAATAAACACAGAATTTCTCTACTAGATGCAATGGAATAGGAACTGAAATAAAAGCACAATTCACAGTATAGAACAACACAATTTTTCTAGAGAACTCAACTAGGAAAACCCTCGCTTGTTTGAGAATATTATTGAAGAAGAATGAGTAATAGATTTCTTATGAATACACTTGCTTCAATAGAGAATACAAACTGATCTCTCGGCCTTAGACCAGGCATGAAACAATCTGCAAGAATACTGATCCGCTTCCCTCAAACTAGCCCACACTCAAGCCCAAAATCCTTGCGCAATTCCTTAGGAAATAGGCCCGTATTTCCTAGCGCATTGATCCCCTAAAAAATAGGAATTTCTTCCTGCTTTCTTGTGCACTTTCCAAGGGAAACCTCCTCCAATAATTCACAGAAGCAAAACCTTGGCTTCCTTCCCACACAAGCTCACACAAACCTGTGCTCAATTATGATTACAAATTGTGCCTTCGATCTCCTTATAAGCACTTCGAATAGGCTATTGTTAGTAAAATCTATGTTTGGAAAAGTTGAACTGATGGTTTCCTAGTTAAAAAAAGTTAACACACCTTGTTAAAAATTAGGAGGCTAACTCCAACAATTCTACTAGTTCCCAAATCAACTCACACTAGAAGGCAAATAACTCGGTCTTCTATAAACTTGCACTAGTCAAACTACTTCTTGAACTCGTCCACATCACTAAAACTCATACATGACTAAGGAGAATTCAAATTCGGTTCCTTGAATTAAGGCACAAATCAAGGAATCCATTCCTTCACTACTTTTTAACACTCCCTCTTAGCGAGGAAGGGATTATGTACAACTCTGGACTTATCTCTGTGATGAACAAAACTGCTTCTTGCCAATGCCTTGGTCAAGATGTTTGTTGTCTGCTCCCCTGTTAGAATGTACAATAGCTTCACTATCCCTTGCACGCGATCTCTAAGATGGTGATACCAGATCTCAATATGCTTTGAGCCATCATGAGACACTGGGTTTTTAGAGAGCTTAATGCAACTTTGATTATCACAATTTATCATGGTAGGCTCCATCCTCTATCTGAAAAGTCCCACAAGCAACTTCTTCATCCAAATAGTCTCGCAAGCTGCTTGACTAGTAGCCATGTACTTGACCTCTGTTAAAATTTCTGTTTTCCCACCCCGGTTTTCAGTTTCTCCTTATTTCTCCCATGTAGTTAAATGCCCTTTC
>APFE031226118.1:66190-77734 GCA_000404065.3 Pinus taeda | reverse complement strand
ATATTTTAATGAAAGTGCCATATATTGAGGGATTTCGATAAAAGTAAAAAAATAGAAATAATACATTTAAAAAATGTATTAAATCTCATGCTAATAAATATTGTGGAACATAGATAAACGTAAAGTAATATTAAAAAATTGTCTACATGGCATTTTTTTTATTAATTTCTTGATTTTTCCTTAGGAGGCCACTTTTAGGTTGAAATTTCCTCTAATGTTCCCGAGGCTTGGAAGATACACTCTGTACACCTGAGCTATCTCACTAATAACTATATCCCACTAAAATTCCCTTTTCTACTGTGGGATCTTGTTTCTTTCTGTTGTCCTTGGACACATGACAGTAGACCTTTGTGCCAAAGATCCAAAAGTGTGAAACATCAAGCTTCTTTCCTGTGAAAGCCTCCTCTGGTGTGACTTGCTCAAGCGCCCTGTGTGTACTCCTATTCTGCAGATATACTACAATGTTGCATGCTTCTGCCCACAAGAATTTAGGCAACTCCTGATCATGCAACATAGCCTTGGCCGCTCCAACAGTACTCCTGTTCTTCCTCTCAGTCACTCCATTCTATTGAGGGATATGAGGTGCTATCAACTCTCTCCTAATACCTTTCTTTGCACAAAACTCCTTGAAGGCATTTGAGATATATTCTCCACTATTATCACTTCTCACTTTGATTTTCTTCCTGGTCTTTTTCTCTACCAAGGCCTTCAACTCCATGGACCTATCTAAAGACCTCATCTTTCTTTTTCATAAAATAAATCCAAGTTTTCCAAGAAAAATCATCAATGAAAGTAACATTATACTTGTGCCTCATCAATGATGGAGAAGAAAAAGGCCGCAAACATCTGAATGCACCAAATCCAAAATTCCTTTGGCTCTCTTATTTTGACCATGGAAAGAAGACTTGGCATACTTGCCAAGAGTGCATCCCTTGCACACTCCACTCTTGTCAAGGCTGCCTGCTGGTAATCTTGTAGCGATCTATTGAAGAATCTTTAGCTCCCCATGATGCAAGTGTCCCATGCGCTCGTGCCAAAGTTCACCAACATTTGCACATCCTGCCTTGTTGCTCAAGGCTGCATGTCTCTACGTGCAACTTGTAGAGATTCTTCACCCTCATACCTATCTGCTTCACTTCTCCTGAAGCTAGATGTTATGCAACCAAATCACAAAATAGTTGAAAAGATAGATCAACGACTTGAGAAATAGCCTCTTTGATGGGGCAACCTCCTTTACATCACATAAATGAACAATTCTTGGATGATACAAATGATAAGACCTCCTTGCTATATATAAGAGTCTAAGGGGTTACAATATAATCAGAGCCTACATAACAATAATAATGTAAGGGCACAATAATAACAATATTGGGCTTCTATGGGGCACAACAATAACAATAGGGGGATACACTAGCAATAACAATAAGGGGGATACACTAGTATTATAGGGACCTAACATGCCCCTCTCCTTCAAAAAAGTGTTGTACTCAATGCTTGAGTATTTTCGAATGCTTCTGTATAAAATTTTGATCCTTCCATGCGGAATCTTCAACGAATAAGTTCTTCCACTTAATGAGATACTCTAAAATTAATCGATTTTGTAGTTGTTGGGTTCTTGTTTTCGTCACTGCTTCAGGCTCAAATATGATTTTTCCTTCTTCGTCAAGTTTTGGCAACACTGTTTGAACTAGGAGCTTGTCACTGATAACCTTCTTTAAGCATTAAACATGGAAAACTGGGTGTACTCGGGAAGATGCATGCAACTCCAATTTGTATGCCATAGTACCAATCTTTTGCAACACCTTGTAAGGACCATAGTACTTGGGTGATAATTTATTCTTTTTAGCTTGCTTGAGGGACATTTGTTTGTATGGTTGTAGCCGTAAAAATATCCAGTCGCCTACATCAAAACTTCTTTCACTGCGATGTTGATTTTCCTGTTGTTTCATTCGATTTTGGTCTGACTTGTGGCGTTGGAAAGAAGACTTAGAGGGCTACCAAAGGTCAGAATTTCAGACCTTGGAGATTCGAAATTACAAAGATACAACAATTTCAATATCGAGCTTTGATATCAAATGTTATGCAACTAGCTCACAAAATAGTTGAAAAGATAGATCAACGACTTAAGAAATAGCCTCTTTGAGTGGGAAACCTTGTTTACATCACATAAATGATTTTTTTTGGATGATACAAATGATAAGACCTCCTTGGTATATATAGGAGTCTAAGGGGTCACAATATAATTAGAACATACATAACAATATTAATGTAACGACACAACAATAACAATACTGGGCTTTTATGGGGCACAACAATAACAACTTGGGGGATACATGGGCACAACAATAACAATAGGGGGCTACACTAACAATAACAATAAGGGGGATACACTAGTATTATAGGGACCTAACACTAGATGCTTGAGTTAAGCCTTACCTCTGTTAAAGATGACATCATATCCTTTATCCTCAAGAACAACTACTAAAACAAGGTTCTTCTTTAACCCTAGAACATAGGGGACATCTTTGAGATGAAGAGTATTACCTGACTTCCTCTCAAAGCTGACAATACCAACTCCCTTGGTAGCATACTTGCCATTATCTCCTAGCTCGATATTCACCTGCATATATTTCTCATCCAACTCGCTGAAATACTGCCCAGTCCCAGTCATATGGAAAGAGGCTCATAAATCAATATACCACATGCTGCTTGTTAGATGGTGTTGTCATTGATGTTAACCCATGGAGTTGACTAGGTTTGACATTGACCAAAAGCACTAGTCATTGATGTCAAATGGTTAGTGAATGCTTCTTAGTAATTTGTCAGATTACATCAAGATGACAACTATACTGTTGGATGGTTGAAAACCCAAGTCCTAGGGTTTGGGTTTCTTGGACTAAATATGTACCCTGACTTTGTCGAGGGTTTTTGGTAAGTCAAATCATTGAGTTTGGGTTGGAGATCTATGTCATTAAATTCTCCTCGAAAAGATGTTTCTATTGATATGTGGTATGCTCCGATAGGCCTCCTGGTTTGAGAGATATTCACAATTGAAGTTGGTGACCCCAATTTCTAGGCTAAAACCCCAAAGGGTGGTGACATGACACCTCCACCTACAGTTGTCAATATATGACATTGTTTATCACCATAATTTCACCAAACATAAGTTACATAACTTCAAGAACCAAAGACAATAAATCAATCGTTGACTTCATGCACCAACGTGTCACCTACAAACACACCAAGAAAGGATTAGTGTACAAAATCCTTAGTATTTAAAAAAAAATGAAAAAATAATGATTACTAAATTAAATTAAATTTATTAATAAGTGTTTAAAACATCCTAAAAATATGTATCTAATGAAGCCCCTAAAAGTCTCCTCCAATGTTCATTATAGAAGCCTCTACCAACTCTATAAAAAGAGATCTTATGCCTCTTATACTTCACGCTTCAATTCATTAAAGCTTACCCCTGAAATTTGTTCTCTTATCTGAAATTTTTGGTGGTCTCTTGCCTGAAACTTTCGGCCTCCTAGGACTATAATCTTCGGCCCTATCTATGTGAAGAATCTCGGCTCATTTAGGAGTCATCCAAGGCAATGATCTATTAAGGTTTTCTGCAACTGGGGCTAAAGGTAAGTTTGTGTATTTGTTTGGGTGTTTTTTGATTTTTGGTTGGTGCAAGTGAAGCTAGACTGCAGACCTAGTCTGTGGCATCAAGCTTGTAGTTAGGGCTTACACCATAACACTTGTTTTGAGCTCCATTTATTTCATTTTTGAAGAAAGACACAAGGAGAGACCTCATCTCCCTTGTAAGGATAGGCACATGCATTTTTAGTCTAATTGCAGTGTTTTGCCCTATGATTAGGGCACACTTAATAGCAGATTCGTTTGGGATAGGCCATAGGCCTAGCGAATGACCTAAGTTGTGATAAATTCCTATTTACTTGATACTTTGCTTAGTATCACAATAACCTCGACTCTCTTTTGATGTGTTTTTGCTGTAGGTTAGTTGGCCTTCAAGTAGGACTGTGAATTAGTGATCCTGATTCTAAACACTGACTTACACCTTGACAAATAACCTTATCTACCTATCAAGCGAAGGCTATGATGATGCATCAATATTTTTGCAATGTTTAATGTTTGCTATTTGACTTTTGCTATAACTTGTTGACTATTGCAGTTGACTTCTGCAATGACAATGTTTTGTTGACAATTGAATGATTTGAGTTATGACACTTGACTGTGACATAAGCTATGGTATTTGAGTTGACATCTATCTATTATGACAATATGTAGCATCAATATTTAAGATGACATTGTTCCTTGGCCATGTTTGATACCTTGACTTGACTTTGACACGTTTGACAAGATACTTGACTATACTTTACCTTGATTTAAGTGCATACTTGATAATGGCTCCTATTGTAAAGTTGTCTTAGAACTGAGCTGGTTTGTATGATGACAAATAGACATAACATTGAATTGACATGATATGACAATGTTGTATTTGAGTTGATTTTTGGAATAACCATATTGCAGTCCTGTGATGACATTCATATTTGATGCGACATCTCACTTCGATATGACAATGTCATAAGCACTCCATGATGCTTTGACCTTGAGAAGTGGACTTGACTTGATTAGGAGCGGACTTGTTTGATACCAATAGTAATTGTACATTTAAGTGACCTTACAAATGCTTTGCAAATATCTTTGACTATACCATGTTATGTAACTATTGATAAGACATCCAACTAGGTTGACTTGTACCCTATTGAGACATGATAATTATATCTAGATTTGATATTGGGATTGTCTTGGTTTGACAATACTATAGTCCTGTTGTTGTTTTGACACCCTATCTTGACCATGCTTGATAACTTAACATAACAATGTTATAAGTAAGCATTTGATGATGCCTTGACTTTGACCTTATTGATGAACAAAAATATTTGTTTTGATGCCTAAGCATTGGATGACAAAGCTTGATTTGACACCTATATACATGCATGCCAGTCTTGCATTGAGTTGACATATCTCACCTGACCATTTGACTTGATTTATGGGAGTTGGTCTTGACCTAGGGTTTCTAGTATAACCTAGGGTTTCACCTATATGACTTAGGGTTTCTAGGGATTTGTGTACAATGACATATTTGTGATCTTGCAAGGTAGCAAGCAATGAAGGGAACATCCTCCAGTTATAAAACCTATTGGAGAAGGATGGATAATAGGGCTTGACTAGTCAAACAACATGATTGCATATACGCCGGTAACTCTCTGGGCATAGAGCTTGAGAGCATTGGTTACAGGTCATCAGGATAACCTGAGGCACCTTGGATTGTGCCATTATTTGATCGCAGTACCATATGGTTATAGCATCGAGAGCAGCCTGATACATTGATGACAATGGTTGTGCATTGATAGCTATACATTCATGAGCAGTGACATGCAGTGATTGCGAGCAATTGTGCAGTGAATTGTAGTGACAGTGATATACGGTGTGCAGTGATAGTGATGTGTAGTTGAACATTGATAGCTTGATGTGTAGCATTATGCAATGATTAGTTTGTGGGAACAATGGTCAACAACTACCAGGATTCCACATTTATTCTACATCTTTCTTACAACTATTCTACATTGATTCAAAGTACATGGGATCCAGTGTGAATTTTGAAGCGTGATCTACCGACTCTTTTGGGTGATTGGAGTCACCTTCAGGTTGTAGTTTGAAAACACTTTAGGGTGGCAGGGTGGTGCTAGGGCAAGTTGTGGCTTGCATAGGGCATTATGGCGTTCATTTAGTTGTGGCTGTTAAACTAACAGGGCAACGAAGCATCCTCTCTGACAACGACTGGTAAATAGAGTGTTGAGGCACTCATCAGGTTGTGGCTTGATCTATAGGGCGCTAGGGTGTCCTTTTCCTTGCAACATGATATTAGGGTCTAGTAGTCTGCTACAGGTTGTGGCCTGTGAATTAGGGGGTTGACGCATCCCTCAGTTGTAGTTGAAGTCTTGATGTAATTAATATTTCTTTTAAAGAGAGAAGAAGACAATTACTAGAGAAGCATTCAGTGTTTTTTGACCCGGAGGGGTTTTTCCACCAAAAAATATCTATGTCCACTATTTTATCTTTCTGGATTGCTGTATGGTATTATCTACTGTGAATTATTGCTTATAATTATCTGAAGAAGAACAATGATAATGATTGAAGATTAACTAATGCTCTGAAAAAGATTAAAAAGTGCTAATTGCTAAGAAATACTAATTCACCCCCCCATCAGTATTTCCAACAACTACTCCCTATTGAGCTCGCCATGCAAGTTATCAATGAGAAGTCCTTCTTAAACTAAGAGGCAAACTCATCTAGCTCAGCTGACGCAACTACATTCTCCTTATTCGATCGCTTCTTCTTCCGGTTAGGACACTAGCATTTGATCTACTTAGATCCGTCTTCTTCTTATCACCCTTTTGACTATTATCACTCTTCCCTTTGCCTTTCTTGCCTTTGACTTTACCTGCAACAACAAGATTCTCCTTGTGAAAATTTCAAGTCTAAAATCCTAGTGCAATAACTAGAATTAATTCTTCTAATTGTTAACAATTTATTTGCTATGACAAATATTGAATAAATCACACTGCAACCTTCACAAATAAAATTGCGGAAAATAATAGCGTTGAAAACTGAGAAATATGCTAGCACACACACATGAAAATTGAACATAGTTATTTTAGGACAAATGTCCTGGGAAAACCAGTACAACAGCTGAGGGTTTTATATTGTTAAGCAACAATGAATTTATTTGAGTACAATTGGATACCAAAGCTGGCAATCCACTATAGGAAAACTAGGCACAAAAAATAGTGAGACAAATTTTGTCTCACTCGACACTGATCCAACTCCGAAACTGGCTCTAAATGGGCTCCAGGAAACCCCTATGTCAGCCTCTGCGCAGGCGCTTCGCCTGGAACTGCAATTGATCAAGCTGTTTGCCCAATCTAGCCTCTGAGAATGACTCGCTAGCTCCTTCGGGAAATTTTCTTGGCCTCCAACAACTGAATCAACCCTTTGTCTGGCTAAATCAAACTCTACCTTTGAAGCTTCTGTGCTGCTCTGCGCAGCCTCGCCGAGGAAACTTGACCCTCGTGTAGTTGACGCTTCGGATCTGGAATCCGGACTCACTGTCCCTGCCCCTCTCTGGCTCTGCTTCCTTCCCTGGCTCGAACTCTTTCGACAACTACTGTTGCTCTCTGGAAATCAAACTACCCAAGGAAATCAATCTCTATGTGTGTGTTCTCTATCTACCCATCGACTTAATCAAGGGCCAAAGATCATATTGGAGTCGATCTGTGTGAGTTTCTAGATGATTCACACCTTATCTCAATTAATATTGATTAATTAACCCCTTCTCCTAAGTTTAGACTTAGGAAATATTTAAATAATAGGCTAGTAATTTAATTGAAACACTTCTAGGCGGAATTTCCGGAAACGATTTCTAGCTTATGGAGAACTCATGTGTTTTAGCCTCTCCACAAAGTTTCGAGACTAGAACACTTTCGATGCTATAAAAACTAACACTCCCTCTTAGCGAGGAAGGTGTTCTAGTGTTGCATTGTTACTGCAACACCCTATCTCTGTATCACCCGCTGTCACACTGTTGATGTTTGGCCATTTCCCAACAACCACTACATAACTCTGATGTTGCATCTACGTTGCTGCTGACACTGTTGTACAACTGCCAACTTTGCATCTGCATTGCATCCCCCTCTCATCTACTGCGCTGCAACTGCAACATCTGCAACGAGAAGCATCCAAAACACTTAATCAACAATGTCTGCTGCATTTGTCTCTTGAGTCTTGACTGTTACTAGCCATTGCATTGTCTACTGAAGAATTTGCGATGCTGCTGACTCTGCATTGTGCCACTCTGCGCTGCTGCCAATACTGCTTTGCGCTCCTCAGTAGCTAATTGCTACTAGTATGCAATTGTCACTTGGGAATCTGACTGCATCAACGACACTGATCCATCTTGCTACTGAATACTGTGGGCCCTTGTAGCAAGGTGATGATCCATGAGGAGGACACCTCAATGGACCCTGCCCATGTCTGTGTTTCTTTGGGATTATAGCTCTAGATCGCCCCACCTCTCTCCTGCAAGTATAGTTGCAAACATCGCAAACTCTTCTTCCAGCCTGGAGGACAATTTATCAACAGATGCTTCCGCCTGCTCTTGCTTCTCCTTCTTGTCCTTCTTCCTGAGAGGACACTGCGTACTGTAGTGGCCTAGCTCACCACACCTGAAGCACTTGACCTTGGACAAGTCCTCCTTCTTCTTTTTCTCCCCTTGTCCCTGGTTGGGACCCTTGGATGCTAGGGCCACATTCTCCTCTTCACCCTTCACGTCCTTGTTGCTGCTCTTGCTGATGGTATTCTTTAATAGGGCACGCCTCAACTCCTCCTGCTGTAGATCAAACCAAACTCTGTCCCATCTAGGTAATGTGTCCTTGCCCAAGATACTTTGGACGAACAATTGCCATTCTTCTGAGATACTTTTCAGTGCCAATCATACAATCTCTGTAGGTTGAGGTGCCTCCCCATCTATTGCTAGCTGATCACGAACCTCTTGATTCCTGGTGAGGTAGGAGTCTATGCCTTCACCCTTCATCATCTTAATTCACCTCAGCTTCTCCTGCAGGAACATCTTCTGCTGCTCGGAAGTGTTTTGATACAGCTGGACGAGAGCTTTCCACATTTCCTTGGTTGTTCCTTTCTCTACCACATGTGAGACTACATGATCTCGGACTCCATCTAGGATCAATCTCTTCGCCTTCGCCATTTCCTTCCTGTACTCCTTGAGCTCATCAACATCTGGGGGTGCTGCTACAACATTGTCCACATAGGCTTTCAGGCCATGTTCATTCAACAAGAAGGACATCCTTGCCTTCCATATGACAAAATTGGAGGCTCCCTCCCACCTATCCTGATCTCTAAGCCCAACAGTGGCCATCTTGAATCTGATTTGAAGAATCCCTCTTTCCCTCTACTTTTCTATTGGATCTGCTACTAGCACTCCCTTTTGGAGTAAGAAGATTTGCTCACAGCTACTGCCAATCTGGAACTGGAAAAATTAGATCTCTAAAACTTGAGATTCCCTGAGAGAAATTTTCCCTTTATGTGTGCTATTCCTCTTCCACCTTGCACTGGTTTTGTGTCTGTAAACTGTTGCAAAACCCTCTACGCCCAAACAAGGAATCTACTCAGTGAAAATATGAGCTGCTGCTGCTCCCTCTGCCTACTAGATCACTTAATTGGCAAGCCGATTTTTTCTGCCAACCCACACTGAAAAATCAAACTTCCCCAAGCAATTTGATATGCTTAGCTTAGGCTCTGCGCAACCTTTAGAAACTTGTCCTATTGCTCCCTCTGAACAACGAATTCCTGTCTCTGTTCTTAGCTTCCCTGTCTGATCAATCACGCTTTGGTACCATGTGAAAATTTCAAGTATGAAATACTATTGCAACAACATGAATTAATTCTTCTAATTGTTAATTAATTAACAATTTATTTGCTACGACAAATATCGAATAAATCACAGTGCAACCTTCACAAATAAAACTGTGGAAAATAATAGCACTGGAAACTAAGAAATATGCTAGCACACGCACATGAAAAATGGATATAGTTATTTTTGGACAAATGTCCCCAAAAAATCCCAACTTGGGAAAATCGATGCAGCAGCTGAGGGTTTTATATTATTAAGCAGCGGTAAATTTATCTAAGTACAAATGGATGCCCAAACTGGCTATCCACTGTTGAAATTTCTAAGTCTAACACATAAGAAATTATTCTTGCATTATCTGGTTTATTTCATCTACTTGTTTATTCCTTAACAAGTTGTTTAACCATATAAATATTGAAAATAAACACAAATGCAGTCTCAACCCATGTACAGATCATCAACTGAAATAATAGACAAACACACAAGGGACACCGTTATTTTTGGACAATTGTCCCTGGAAAAACCCAACTTGGGAAAACCGGTGCAACAGTATAGAGGGTTTTATTATTAAGCAACTTTCTTGAGTACAACTAGGGTGCCAAACTAGCTCACCCAACAGAGATTTCTATCTGGCAGTAATACCTCTCTTCGGAAGCAGATATTCAGCAAGTCTGCTCCACAAAAATCCTTCCAACACTCCTCCAAGGCTATGCGTCAACCCTAGCCTTTGCGTAGCTTTGGAACCCCTTGTGTCATCCCTTTGGCTCTTCGCATCACCCACGCAGGCCCTGCTAGCCTTTGCGCAGTCTCTCTGGCCTTTTGCGTGGCCCTTGCTGGCTTTGCGTAGCCTCCTCAATCACTGCCTTGGCCCTCTGGCACTATCTTTGCCTCTCTGCTATGCGCTCACTGCCCCTCATTGCAACTCATATCACTTCGAATTTTCTTAGCAACCCTGCTCCAGAAAATTGAACTGACTGATCAATCTTGGTGTATCTCCAATTGACCCTCAAGCCTCCTCTTATACTTTTCCTATTGAGTCTTCAACGACCGAGATTAAGTCCCTAATCAATAAGGTTAGATTTGGCTTGATCCATGTCATTTAGAACCTTTTCACCCAGTTTTATATTAATACCATTAATATTTTAATTTTCCTAAGTTTAGACTTAGGAACTCCATTAAAAATATTATTTATTTTAATATCTCTCTAACCGGGTGGAATTTCCTCAAACCATTTCTAGGTCATCGAGATCTCATGTGCTTTAGCCTCTCCACCAATTTTCATGGCTAGAGCACATCCGATGCTACCACAAATCAACACTCCCTCTTAGCGAGGAATATGCTCTAGTAATGCTCTACCACTGAACATCACACTGATCCTCCAACACTGGTGCCTGTGCTGACGCTTGCCCTGTTGCCCAACATCAACTGCACTGCTGCCTCCTGTACTGCAGCCCATGGCTCTGCCACTGCCACTGCTACATTTGTACTGTAGCTCCCTTTGCATCCGTGTTGCTGTTGGTCCTTCCTCCCAATACTGCATCTCATTGCAAATCTCTCCCAAATTCTGCATCATGTTGCCCATAGCAATACCATTGCTAATTGCTGCATTGCAACTCAATTACCGAGAAATAACTAACTGATCTACCCAACTACTGACATCCTTGTTAGTTCGGAAGCCTCCTGATCTAATTTGCAGGAAATGTTGGAGAAGGGTCCGTTTCCAGCC
Source organism: Pinus taeda (assembly GCA_000404065.3). Taxonomy (NCBI): domain Eukaryota; kingdom Viridiplantae; phylum Streptophyta; class Pinopsida; order Pinales; family Pinaceae; genus Pinus; species Pinus taeda. Next base: position 66,506 of record APFE031226118.1, on the reverse strand, counting down.
GGAAACGAAATGGAAACGAGAAAACTCGTACCGTACAGCCTAGAAACGTGTTTCTGGACGTACTGGCCCATTTCTCGAGGAGGAAACGTGGCCAGTATGGCCGGAAACACGTTTCCAGGTCGTATGACGGAGTTTCCTCTTCTAAATTGACTTTTTCTTGTATTTTTTATTTATTTTTTTGCTTCTAATTTTTTTATTGGGCGACTAAAATATCTTTTGGATGCCTCTCAAGTTATAAAAAAGAGGATTTTTTTGAGTGGGGCAACCTAATGTTCAAGCCTATGGCCCTAGTGTTGATATGCAGTTCATGGTAATG
>APFE031226118.1:21360-64837 GCA_000404065.3 Pinus taeda | reverse complement strand
TAGATATTTCTTACACAAATTCTAATTAATGATACAAATTCATTGATTTCAAACATAGATCTTCATCTATAGGCTATAACATGCATAACACATACAAAATTCAAATACATGTCAGTGGTCGCATAAATCATGATTCATAATTTATTTTAATGCAATGTAGCCATCTCAAAATTTTGAAGGTGTAATGCCCTCCACCTTTGTGTTTCACCATCATCCAAAAGACGGATATGTCAATACTAGAGTATTTATATGAAGGAAACTTTGTCAAAGGTATTTTAAACCATCGGTCTTCTTTTCCATATGCATCCCTCTGGAACTTCGTCTGCAGTGTGTAAGATTGATGTTACCTCCAACACAAATCTTCAGGTAATGTTTGAAATCAACAACATCTTTGACGTCCATATTCAAGAGATTCTCCTCCATAATTAACAGATAAACTTTAAACTGAAAGAACAATAAAACTCTGCATTTTTGAGTGATTTTTTGGAAAATTAAGCTTTGCATTCTGAGTCATTTTCTTGGGATTCGAATCCCAGAATCGGGATTCGCTGTGCCTGTACGGGATTCTACGAATCCTGTACGGACACGTCGAATCCTGTTCTGGGATTCGAATTCCTGTTGAATCGTATTCGATTCGCATGCTTCGGATGCGACAGGGGTTTCCAACGAATCCGGTATATATATATATATATATATATATTGTGTTTCCCCATTTCCAAAATTTGGGGGGTCACGTTTTGTACCCGTGCCCGTTTCGGAAACTCGTACCTGTTTCCCCGTTTTGTGCAACTTAGCTCTTGATGTTGAAGCTAGCTCTGTTTCTATCCGATGCTCCCTTTGCTGCCTCTGCACCGTTGCAAACACCTCTGTGCCTCTCGCACTGCTACAACCATCTCTGTGCCTCTCGCATTGCTGCAAACACCTCTGTGCCTCTCGCATTGCTGCAACCCCCACTGCGTTGCTACAGACCTCTACATTCTAGCACTGCCTTGTCGCTCCATTGCATCTTCCTTCTTCCGACATCCGTCATCCTGCTACTGTCATTCGGGGCTCCTGTAGCTAGATATGATCCAAGAGTTTGGGTACCTCAAGGATCTTGCCCCTCATCTTCTGTAGTCCTCCTGACTACGGCTTGATGTCTCCACACCTCTTCTCTAGAGGTGCATGAGCACTCATGGCACAATCGTCATCAATCTCGACTTTTTTCTCCGCCTTAGTCGAAGTTGCCTTGGAGTCAGAAGCCTCTCCCTTATTCTTCTTCCTGGCACACTGGGTTGCATAATGATCCAACTCCCCACAATGGAAGCACTTCACCTTGGAGATGTCCTCCTTCTTCCACTTCCCCTGTTGTCCGCAGATGCCAAAGCCGCATCCTCTTCCTCCTCTTTCTTGATTCGACCTCCTTTGTTGCTACTTCCCGCCATGGTCAACCGTCTGATCTCTTCTTGGGGAAGAGCTGCCCACATCTCTTCCCATCTTGGAAGATCAGCTCTGCCCAAAATGCTTTTGACAAATGTCTCCCAATCCTCAGAGACTGCATTCAGGACGGTCCTCACCATGAACACCTAATCCAGCATGGCCCCTATGGAAGTAAGTTGGTCCCGAATCTTTTGCAACCTATTGAGGTATAGATCTACTTGCTCCCCCTTCTGGATCTGATTTGACCGCAACTGATTCTCCAACAACATCTTCCTCTACATGAAACTGCCCTGATACAATGTCGTCAAGGTATCCCACATCTCCTTTGCCGCGTTCTTCTTGGCAATATGTGGTATCACATGATCCTTGACCCCATCAAGGATTATGCACTTTGCCTTCGCCATTGCACCCTCATACCTTTCATTATCAACTGGGTCAACTGAAATAACCACGGTTCTCAAGGCTAAGCCCTTGATGCGATGTCTATCCAGAACAAATAGGATCCTGGCCTTCCAAATGACAAAGTTGGAGGGCCCGTCCAACCTGTCTCGATCCCTTAGTCCGTTCATTACCATCTCTGCTCTTCTATTGGACTCGCTCAGAGTCTCGACTTCCCTCCTGGAAGTTCTCTCCTAGACTCCCTCTGAGTATCGATTTCCCTGCTGGAAATCTCCTCGGCAATTGTCGATCCGCTCCTCTCCGATCCTCTTTGCAACTGCAACTCGGATCTGGATTTCTTGGCTAGAAATCCCTCAAGGCAGCGACTCCCTCTACCTTGGTTCTGCCCCATTAGGTATTGTTTTGCTTCAACAACAACGACACCCCACCAGCTTCCCAATCCACAATCTGCCCACAGCTCCCTAGGCCCCAACAGCTGAAAAGACTGAGCCTCTTAGTTTTGCGTAATCCCAACAAGATTGAATCGCTACTCTAGCCAGCTGCATCAAGCCTACCTGGCTGAGTAGGATGACGTGGCTCTTCGTGAGCCTCTTCTACCTCTCTCTGCCTCTGCGTTGGCTCTCTCTGTGGCTCGAAATGATGGCGTAGGTTCTCTGCGTCACTCCTTCTCTATTGCTTTCTGCTTAGGAGCAGCTCTGTCTCTCGGGACAACTGCTACTGCTGCAAATGCCTTTGATTAAGCTGGTGCCTTCAGTTCTCTTGTGATCTGCAACGCTCCGATACCATGTTGAAATTTCTAAGTCTAACACGTTAGAAATTCTTCCTGCATTATCTGGTTTATTTCACCTACTTGTTTATTCCTTAACAAGTTATTTAACAATATAAATATTGAAAATAAACACAAATGCAGTGTCAACTCATATACAAATCATCAACTGAAATAATAGACAAACACACAAGGGACACCGTTATTTTTTGACAATCGTCCCCAGAAAAACCCAAATTGGGAAAATCGGTGCAACGGTTTTGAGGGTTTTATTATTAAGCAACTTTCTTGAGTACAACTAGGGTGCCAAACTGGCTCACCCAACGGAGATTTCTATATGGCAGTAATACCTCTCTTCGGAAGCAGATATTCAACGAGTCTGCCCCATGAAAATCCTTCCAGCACTTCTTCAAGGCTCTGCGTCAGCCCTGCTAGCCTTTGCGTAGCTCTGGAACCCCTTGCGTCATCCCTCTAGATCTCTGCGCCAACTCTCTGGCCCTCTGCGTCACCCACACAGGTCCTGCTAGCCTCTACGCAGTCTCTCTGGCCTTCTGCGTGTCTCTTGTTGGCTCTGCATAGCCTCCTCAATCACTGCGTTGACCCTCTGGCACTATCTCTGCCTTTGCTATGCACTCACTGCCCCTCGTTGCAACTCAGATCACTTGTTCGAATTTTCTTAGCAAACCCTGCTTTAGAAAATTGAACTGATTGATCAATCTTGGTGTATCTCCAATTGACCCTTAAGCCTCCTCTTATACTTTTCCTGTTGAGTCTTCAATGGCCGAGATTAAGTCCCTATTCAACGGATAAGATTAGATTTGGCTTGATCCACGTCATCTAGAACTTTCTCACCTAGTTTTATATCAATACCCATTAATATTTTGATTTTCCTAAGTTTAGACTAAGGAACTCCGTTAAAAATATTATTTATTTTAATCTCTTTAACCGGGTGGAATTTCCTCAAACCATTTCTGGGTCATCGAGATCTCATGTGCTTTAGCCCCTCCACCAATTTTCATGGCTAAAGCACATTCGGTGCTACCACAAATCAACATCTACTATAGAAAAACTGGCCACAAAAATTAGTGAGACGAATTTTGTCTCTCTCGACACTGATTCAGCTCTGAAATTGGCTCTGAATCGACTTCACGAAACCCCTGTGTCGACCTTTGTGTCAAATCTGCGCATGCACTTGGATGCTCTACCTGGAACTGCAACTGATCAAGCTGTCTGCTCAATCCAACCTCTGAGAATGACTCGCTGGCCCCTTTCGGAAATCTTCCCGACCTCTAGCCACTGAATTGACCTTTTGTCTAGCTAAATCAAACTCTGCCTCCGAAGCACTGCTCTGCGCAACCTCATTGAGGAAAGTCAACCCTCCTGTAGCTGACTCTTCGGAACTGGAAGACTTCCTTTGGACTCATTGCCCCTACCCCTCTCTGTCTCTGCTTCCTTCTCTGGCCCAAACTCTTTTGACAACTGCTACTGCTCTCTGGAAATCGAAGTGCCCAAGAAAATCAATCTCTACGTGTGTGTTCTCCATCTACCCATCGATTTCTTCTTATAATCTTTTGTTGGACCTCCAACGACTAAGATTAAAACTTAATCAAGGGCCAAGATCATATGAGTGTTGATCCACGTGAGTTTCTAGATGATTCACACCTTATCTTAATTAATATTGATTAATTAACCCCTTTTACTAAGTTTAGACTTATGAAATATTAAAAAAATAGGCTAAGAATCTAATTGAGGCAATTCTGGGTGGAATTTCCAGAAACAATTTCTGGGTTATGGAGAACTCATGTGTTTTAGTCTCTCCACAAAGTTTCGTGACTAGAACACCTCCGATGCTACAAAAACTAACACTCCTCCTCCTTCTCAACTTTGGAACCCTTGCCACTGCTGCTAGAAGTCTCAACTAGTTTGAGCCTTAGCTCCTCTTAAGTGAAGTCGCTCCATAAGTGTTCCCAATCCAGCAACTCCTCTTGTCTAGTAATACTTTAATTGAAGTATGCCAATCTTTGGTAAACCTATTCAAAGCCATACACACTAGCTCTGTGTTCATGGGCTTCTCTCCAACAACTACTAGCTCATCACAAACTTCTTGAATTTCTGGTGAGATAGGCAGTTACACTCTCACCCTTCTGCATCTTAATTGTCCTTAACTTCTCTTTGAGGACCGTCTTTTGGTTCTTGGAAGAATTTCGGTAGAGCTAGACTAAGGAATCCCATGTTTCCTTAGATGTATCTTTACCTGCAACATGAGGGACTACATGATCCTGAAGTCCATCCAGGATCATCCTCTTGGTCCTTGCCTTCTGCGTTTGGAAAAGCCTTAACTCGTCTGGATCTGAAGTTTCTATAACACCTTTGCCAACGAATTCCTTCAGCCCAAACTTGTCCAACAAGAACAATATCTGGACCTTCCAAACACCAAAATTTGAGGCGTCATCTAGTCTATCCTGCTCTCTCAACTAAATCTTGTGTGAGTTATCACCTTTCAAACGTGAAGACCGTGTGTTGGTCGATTCCTGTTCACAACTTTAATACCATGTAGAAAATCCATGAAATTCTGATATGCTAATATGAGCAATCTGAAATATAATTTCTCCTCAAATAAACACAAATTTTTTCTACTAGATGTAGTGGAATAGGAACAAAAATAAAAGCACAATTCACACAATAGAACAACACAATGTTTATAGGGAACTCAACTGGGAAAACCCTTGCTTGTTTGAGAATATTATTGGAGGAGAATGAACAATAGATCTTTTACAAATACACTTGCTTCAGTAGAGAATACAAACTGATCTTTGAACCTTAGGTCATGCATGAAACAATCTGCCAGAATATTGATCTGCTTCCCTCAAACTAGCCCACGCTCAAGTCCAAAATCCTTGCGCAATTCCTTAGGAAATAGGCCCCTATTTTCTAGCGCATTCGGTTTCCTAAAAAATGGGAATTTCATCCTATTTTCGTGCACACTTCCCAAGGGAAATCTCGTCCATTAATTCGCACAAGAAAAACCTTGGCTTCTTTCCCACACAATATCACACAAACCCGTGCTCAATTATGATTACGAATTGTGCGTTCGATCTCCTTATAAGCACTTCAAATAGGCTATTGTTAGTAAGTACTATGTTTGGAAAAGTCGAACTGGTGGTTTCCTAGTTAACAATAGCTAACACACCTTGTTAACTAGTCCTTCCTAAAAATTAGGAGAATAACTCCAACAATTCTTCTAGTTCCCAAATCAACTCACACTAGAAGACAAATAACTCGGTCTTCCACAAACTCGCAAACTGCCTCTTGAACTTGTCCATATCACTGGAATTCATACATGACTAAGGAGAACTCAAATTCGATTCCTTGGATTAAGGCACAAATAAAGGAATCCATTCCTTCACTACTTTTCAACAAGAAGATTAAAATAAAATAGTCAATTTAGCATTGACAATTTTTGGACTCTAGATTTTGAATATAATATTTAAAAATGTATATATTTTTAAATAATATATATTCTTTAGTATATATTTTATCTATATTTTTTTTCAATAATATTATTCATTTTTTTTTAACTTGATGAAAGTAAAATAAAAATAAAAATAACCCTACGTGAAAACATTTTTACTTGGTCAATATAAAATAAAATTAATAAAAAACAACTTTAAAATAAAAATAACTTCATGGGTCCCTTCGTGAAAACATTTTTACTTGGTCAACATAAAATAAAATTAATAAAAATAAAAATAACTTATGATATTGACCCATGGTATTCATGTGGAATATAGGCTATTTGAAAGGGGAAATTAAACCAACCTAGATCCATCTTAACTCGGAATCTACCAACTGCTAAGAGGAATAAAATTTCCTTTCACCTTAAAAGAGGTTTGCATCTCAAGAGATTCGATCCCTCTTGGCACTTGGTAGATTTGGAGTTAAGATGGATCAAGGCTGGTTTTTAAAATCCCTAGAATTAGGTTAGTAGCTACACACACTTTTCCTTAGTTTTAGATTTTGAATTGACACAACAAATGTTGGTGTGTTCAAGTCTACCATATTGGTTCTAAGTGGCTTTGATTTTTGCTATTTTAATTGTTGAATTGTGTAAATACAGTACTATCATATTATGCACATTGCTCGAAATCTGATATAGTTGACAAAGTTAAAATTTCATTGCGCTGAGAGGCGCTCTCCCTCCTAGTATGGAAGAGATGTAATGTCCTGTCCTCTTTAACAATTTGACTAGGTCAAATTACATAAGAGTAAAAGTAAAAAAAAAAATTTACAAAAAAAAAAGAATTAATAATTAAAATAAAATTGAGAGAAGTTAGTCCATTTACCATTGGCAGTTTTGACAACCCATGGTTTTTCTCATGGTATTCTTAATCCATGGTATTTCCCATGGTATTCTTCTCTAATGTAGCCTATTTAAAGGCATAAGATTTTATATAATTTAACTTTTAACGTGTAAGATGAAGGCTGAACTTTACTTCAACATGTGCTCATCACTATGGCCTATATGGTATCTGATGGATATATTTTTGAAAAAAATTTGAACTGAATCTTTTTTATAACTTCTTTCATTTTTAAATTTATTTGTAATATGGGATTTAGTTCCAATGAAATTAAAATTTTTACGAAATTAAAATCGCAAGAGGAGAAGTTAAATTAAATTAAATTCTGTTATATTTTTTTTCAAATTAACTTTTATACTAAATTTATAAATATATTTAATTAAAATAATTGATTATATAACATGATACAGTGAGAGAGAGATAAATAAAAATCGAAATAAATCGAAAATAAGATGAACATCTATTCCATAATCATCTGCAGCAACCATTTTCATTTTCTTGGAACGGAGAATTTTCCTCTATACTTTTTCTCATTGTTTAAATTTAATTTGTCATATGAGATTTAGTTCCAATCATTTTAACTTTATAAAAATTTAAATTTAATTTTTGTGAAATTTAAAATTGCAATAGGAGAAGTTAAATAATTAATTATTTTTTTAATCTATATATTATTAATTTAAAGTAATTGATTAAAATTAATAAAATAATAAATAAATTTATGTTAATAAATATTTTAGAAAAATAAACTGACCCTAGATCCGTCTTAAATCCGGATGTACCAAGTGTCGAAAGGGATCAAATCTCTTGAGGTACAAACCTCTTTTAGAGCAAAAAGAGATTTGATCCCTCTTGACGCTTGGTAGATCTGGATTTAAGATGGATCTAGGCTGGTTTAATTTAATTGTTGCAATTCTACAAATGGACATCTTGAAAGATTCTGAAGTTATATAATACTTGTGACTGACACTGTGATAGTATTGGATGGACTTGTTTGCTAGCAATAGATTCTTTGCTAGTAATAATTTGAAGCTACTCTGTTGCAGGTGGTTAAATAATGAAGATCCTTTAATCAACCGTAGTCCGTGGACAAAAGAAGAAGACAAAAAGCTTTTGATCATTGTGCAAAAAAAGGGACTCCATAACTGGGTGCATAACTCAAACTCGTTGGGCACTAACAGAACGCCTTCACAGTGCTTATCACGGTACCAACGAAGCCTTAATGCATACATTATGAAGAAGGAGTGGACCGAGGAAGAAGATGAACAGCTTCGTGCGGTTATTGAAACTTTTGGGGAGAATGACTGGCAGATTGTTGCTGCTAACATTGAAGGGCGGACTGGTGCCCAATGTCTAAACAGGTTGAGATTGAGCTTCTTCTTTTCCTGTTTTTATTGAGCTATTTTTTAAATAAACTCTGGGAAACCAAAACTAAGCAGAATTTGAAAGAAGGTATCCCAGCTGTTTGGTATCTTCTATTAAAATTGCAAATACATCTGTACTAGCTTCTGATCTTGCGTTTCATCTTGAAGGTTTAGTTATGATTTTCCTTTATTGGACTTGTGCTTTGTTTCTGCTACTTTTGTATCTCTCTTGATGTCTTCTGCGTACAATTATGTAGATGGTGCAAGTCCATTCATCCAGATAGGAAAAAGGTTGGAAGATGGACAGTGGAGGAAGACAAGCGACTAAAACTGGCTGTCATGGTATATGGACCTAAAAGTTGGAAAAAGATTGCATCCTTTGTTCCTGGCCGAACTGAAGTCCAATGCAGAGAAAGGTATCCTTGTACTATTTGCTTATTATATTTGATAAGTGGAAGACATTCTGAAATGTCAGCTATAATTAATATATGGAGGATTTTCAGTTCTGCTCTTTAAGATTCTTGTTAAAACTTCCTTATAACATTTTGGGACAGGTGGTGCAATGTTATTGATCCTTCATTGAAGCTGGATGAATGGACAGAAGAGGAGGACACCAAACTGAAAGAGGCAGTTTCTCTCCATGGATATTGCTGGGCCAAGGTTGCTCTGTCTGTCCCTCCTCGAACTGATAATCAATGCCGGCGGTCTGTATACTTATCCTTCCCTTTGGAGTGTCATATTATGCTTAATTTATCAGGGTCTTTAGAAACATCCTGACTATTGTTCGCGAGAGGAAAAAAGACACCTGATGACCTTATATAGTTGTATTCAACTAAAATCTCTGTTTAAGACTATGTTGTGTCTTGTGCATCTCTGTGGGACCTATATTCATAATGTTAACTCCATGTCTCCCATAATTGCAGGAGGTGGACAGTTTTACATCCACAAGAACTGGCTGCAGCTCAAAAGGCTGGAAAAATACGGAAAGCAGCTCTGATATCCAATTTTGTTGGCCGGAAGAAGGAAAGGCCTACAATTGGTCCTAGTGATTTTGTTCCAGAACAGGAGGGAGGGTCATGTTCTGAGGCAAATGAAGATAAGGGGGAAAAGACCTGGTATGCATTTCATATTATTGCCTGTTAGTTCATCATGAACAATTGAATGCTTTTGATTAGGGTATTCAAATGGTTCCATGGTTTGCCATGCCAGAATATATATATTTATATATATATATAATATATTTTTTTTCCAAAGAAAAAAACGAACTTTTTATTATAAAAAGTTGCATGTACATACACAGCTCTATTGCTGTTATAACAGTTTTGCTTGTACAAAATTGGCTCAAAAAAAGTAATACTTCTCTTTCTGAGAAGAGATCAGTTCCCCCAACAAACTGTCATTTGCTTCTTTTGATTATCATGAGTCTGTCCTGTTTCCTTTTTTGAGCTTACTGTATCAAAAAGCGTCCAAAAAGAAAAGATATACCTCGCATCCATAAACGACTGTAAAACCAGGATACTGTTTCAGCAGTATTTTATAAGAACAAAACCAAAAAAAGTATGCTGTTCCACTGTTTCTTCTTAGAGATTTTGTGCATATGGAGGCTGGTCCGAGACGTAGCTTTCTCCGTTGGTGTCCTCCCTTATTCTCCAACTGCCCACAGCTTGTTCAATACCGTCTTTAGAAAGTATGTCTGCCATATCATTTCGTTCCCTGTATATATGATGGATGGACAGAAGATTAAAAGACATTTTCAGGTGCTGAATTTCTTCAAATAAAGGTTGTAAAACATAATTTTTACAGCTGCTACGTCCATTTAACCAATTGATTCAAAACAGAATATATATATATATATATAGTATATATATAAGCCAATTTAATTGGCTGGTCATACTGGTTCTGTACTGGACCAGCCAGTTTGATATGGAACCAGTTCAAGGGTCAGACCATCCTGTTATAGGGTCAAACTGACTGAATTGGCCAGTTCTTGTTCTGGTTTTGTTGATTTTGAAAACCCTTGTCCTTCGAAATAGATTTTAGGCAATTCTCTTGGACTTTTTACATTATATTCTGAGAACTTTGACTAGAGTTGAAATTGACATTTTCCAATAATTATGTCTTACACTATTTATGTTTGGATTATGTTTCCCTTCTTGGTCAGCAGTCTTCGTGTTCAGAAGAGAGGCCAGCCTTCAAGTACAAATGATAAGAATACAGAGCCCAGGTAACGCTATGTATTGCAATAGTTTATCTGAGTGTGTTTATCAAAGTGAAATTTGACTTGTTTATCTTATCTTGCAATTCAATTCTTTTCTTTGTCCATCAGAGTTACAAAAAGGAAGAAAAGTTGCCTTTCAAGTAGGAAGGAGGATTACCAGAAGTCTAGGTGAGTATCTAGTTATTGGTAGACTTGAGAGTGTTGAGATCATTGAATGTGAAGAAAACTTACTGTAACTATGTTATGTGCTTAATTCTGCAGTGAGGAACCTACTGGCCAAAATAAGTCACAGAAGGGAGCAGACAAGAGGGTAAGGAGAAAGAGGACCAAATCAGTGGCTGCCCCAAAAACGTGCAACTTGGATATAGATGATAGAAGGATAAATGAGGTTGGAAAATTTGCTTCTCTTGAAGATCAGGCTCATGGACTTGCGAGTGCAAATAATAGCAGTGACAGGTTTCAATCAGTTTTAGGGGCCGCAGGCCAAATTGAAGAAATATCATCAGTTCTAGATCAAGATGGGGAAGCTCCTTTTCTTTGTAATTCATTAGACAATAAGGTGAAGGGTAAGCGACTGAAATTACGTGACAAAGCCAGACTTGTCAACCAGAAAACGGGTCATTCCGAAATAGTGCAGTATACAACAGCTGTGCATATGAATTCTAATGGCCTTGCAAGTGTGGAAGGCGCTGAAGCTCATCTGTCCTGTGTTAAATTAGGTAAGAGAGAGAGGGAAAAGCGAACTAAACCACTAAAAAAAGACAGGAGCGTCAACCAGGAACATGATCATGAAACAATGCAGTGTGAGATATCTTCTAATGGCTTGTTCCTTGCAAGTGTGGAAGGTGCTGAAGCTCATGCATCCTGTGGTAAATTAGCTAAGAGGGCAAGGACAAAGCGGAATAAACCACTTCAAAAAAACTGGTTTGTCACCCAGGAACAGCATGATCATGAATCGATGCAGCTTGCGGCACCATCTGTCCTTGAAGATGAATCTCTTCAACTTGCACCAGACTCTAGTAGTTACAGGAATGAAATAGCTGTACATAAACATGGAGAAAATGAAACTGTATCTTTAATAAATTGTAACCAAGATGGTGGAAAGGTTCCTGTAGTTTCAATCAAGTCAAATAAGAAAGTAAGGAAAAAGCAGTATAATTCAGTCAAAAAAGGCTCAGATAAAATGGTACCTATGAACAGGAAGCAAAATATATCAGCTGGCAAAGCAAGTCATGCAAAACATAAAAATGATGATCAGGACGTGTTGCAGGTTGTAATGCCTAATGCCAATGAGCAAGGCAATTTAGATGGGATGCCTATTGGTGTTGATGGCACAGAAGCTTGGTCACACCATGTAGAACCAGATAAGTCAGTAATAGTAAACCAGACTGAATCAGCTCCAAAATTCAATCATACTGGGCTGGGAAAAGATTATCAGGGAAAATCCCAGTTTGAGACAATTCCGTGCACAGTAAGGACAGCTAATGATGTTTCTTTTGAGTTTGCCAGCATGGTTAAACAAATTGCAGACTGTTGTAGACATGACAGACGTCAAAGTGAACAGATCCTTGTATTACCAGCCGAGAAAGCTTTGAATACTTGTCAAGGTTATAATATAGGTACTCGGAGTAGTGATGATGCGATAAAGCCCTCTGCAGAAAATAGAATAGAAGGTTATAATTCACTGGATTCCTGTGGTTTACCAGACACAGAGGCTGGTTTAAGACAAGATGATGAAAAGACAGTGGCTTTGGCTACAAAATCTATTTTGTCATGGCCTTTTTGTTTTGGTTTACAAGATGTTTTGAGAAATAAACTCAAGGGAACAAAAGACCATGTTAATATTACTGAAGAGAGGCCAGGAAATACTTGCCATCTTGGGGGAGACGACTTGCAATTTGGTGGTTTAGTTTCTGTAAAACAAGAGAAGAGCATTGAAAAGCTTGAAAATAGCCAAAAAGAAAATAAAGGTTTCCAACTTTCCAATGAAGATAATACTCCAAAGAATGACAAAATGTCTCTAGCTTTAGCTGATACAGAGACATGTATCAACGAGGGTATTAATGAAAAAGCTGAGCAGGAAAATGATGTGCAGCCAAGGAGAAGTAGAAGAGCCAATCGAACTGGTGTCAACTATAAGGAACTCTTGAAGGGTAATGTTTGGCCATCCCTGCAGGACTTCAAAAAACAAGGACATCGGAGATAGAATAAGCACACTGCTATTAATAATAATCGATATATAATCCTTGCAAGTTGGCAGAAATGAAGGCATATGATTTATAAGCAACTAGGGAACAGTATAAAATGTAATTTGTATTCAGATCTTTGTTGAAAGGGAGGATCAAACTATGTTGATGATGTCCACATATGGACAATTATGTACATAGAACAGATTGCACCTAGAGACATAGCAACAAGGACAATTGGTACTGTACCTAGTAACGTGGTGCAAGAGTGAATGCCAGCTTGTCCCGTGACATGGAAATGCTAACTTTGAAGATGGAAATTTTGTTACTGGAATTGAATGTCGAAGCTTGCCATTGCAGAAGCACATACAAGGGAAGGAAACCTGATTTTCGGTAAATAGGAGCATGCAGTCTTTAGTATCCTCTGAAAGATGTATGTATATGTTGTCCCCATACAAAAGCTACAGGAAAGAGTATACAGTGTCCAATCGAAAATTCTCAAGTTGTCTATTTTTCATTTGCAATACAAATGATGCATATCTTTCATCCCAGTGGAGTTTTTTATTTTTACATCTTGTCAGGATCTGATTGGATCTTTATCGGTTATACATATATAATGTGTCTGCTATGTTTGCAGGTTTTTATTTTTCAATTAGGAGATTCTTGTGTGTTGGTCTGAATGGCATGATTATGGAATCAATTTGTTATTTGATCTGGCATTTCCCCAATCATTCCATTTATTGGATTAAGCAAAAAACGCACATTATACCTTCATGAAGTGCATAAATAAAGTAAAATGGTAATTATGGTAAATAGTTCCAACCAAACATGAAATATATAGAGGTGTTCTTCACACATTCTTTTGCATTTTTTCTGCTAGTCAGTTACTAGACCAGTTAATAGTGTCTTGAAACAATTTACAGGCAATGCCTGATCCCTTTTGGCGCATTGCAAATAGCAGCAGTACTCGAGGGATGGGACTTGTTTTGGATATGGTAAATGTTCCTTGAAAGGGGGTCCTGCAGCTTGCATTGTTATTGAATAATATTATGACATTGTGCTTGCTTATGATGCTTAATTGTTGAGAAACCTAGGGCAGTCAATGTTAACAATTTCTCTGCTTGAAAATTGCTTGTGATATTTTTTTTACTTCTTAACTTATGATACTTTCTTTGTTATTTTATTAGTGTGTTCTCTTCATCAAGACAATTACAAATAAATAAAGACAAGTGACACCGTATATAGGCTTCTCCAGCCAGGGCCAAAACCTCTCACCTCTTGAGAGGAGAACCTGATAAAATTCTTCTTCTAGATCTTCAATTGATAAGGACCAAGACCATGACATGGACCCCTGATATAGTATCCTTCCAAGAACCTTGTCAACCACCTTGATGTTTTGCCTCTTCCTTCCTTTGCCTTTCTTCTTAGAGAAACTCGGTCTCTATCTCTTACACTGCACCTTCACAATTTCCCTAGAGAATTTCAGTATCTATGTCTTCTAGAGAGAAACTCGGTCTGTACTTTGATTTAGAAGAGTCTCTCTTGCTGCCCCACAAGAATTTCACTGCCTTAACTTCGCACTGCCTAGAAGAAACTTCTGCCCAGACTTCGCACTGCCCAGAAGAAACTTCTGCCCAGATTTCACACTGCCCAGAAGAAACTTCGCTATACACAGAAGATGACATCCTAGAAGAATCTTCACACTTCTCTTTTGTTGCTCCTTCTTCACTCTCCTTTTAGCCTTCTTCGTGACTTTCTTCTGCCTTCTCTTCACACTTTTCTAGTGAATGCTTCTCCGAATTGTATGTCTCCGAGTGAGGCCGAGTAGGGCTATTTATACCCTTCTTCTCTTCCTTTCAGGCCGACTTGATAGCTGGAGTTTAGGCCGACTTCATCTTGCATTTTCTTCATAGTTTGTAGGTCCGACTTGAAGGGGTTTGGTGACAAGTTCTTGGAGGATACTTTACATAGACAATATTGACCTTTTCACAAAGTGTAACATGACTTCTTTTACATGACAATGACTAGAAGAATAAACCCTAAAGACTCTCAATGGGAATCTCGACTCAAAGACAAAATCCCTTGCTCATGAAACCCATGAAGCAAGTCAATAAAATAATTTCATTTTTCTTATTTACATCTCATTACATAAAATCATAATTATATGTCATTAATATTATGAAGGCCGAACCTAATTACACTTTTTCAACACTCCCTCTTAACTAGGGAGGTATTCATAATGGTACCTTGTGCTGTGCCTTTTTCCAACCCCTGGAAAGTTACAATTTTTTTATCTTTATTTTAGCCAGTTTACCTTTCAGCTAAATCTTTGAACATATATAAAATTTCATGGAAATATGGTTGCTCGGTTAATTTGAATGACTTTGAATATTTTAAATATGTAATTTTGATAAAAATATAATAAATTAATATTTTTATAGAATAATTTATTTAAAATTTAAAATTATTTGAAAAAGAAAATGTTGGGCTTATCCCCCAATCTTTAAGTTTTCTATTTCGGACCCCCCAGGTCATCCAAGCTATAATAGCTAAGGGGGGTCCGAAATCTTGTTTTGAAAAAAACTGCTTCTTCTACGTGGCAGAAATTGGAGCATTTCGGGCCCCCTAGGTGCAAAACAACTTACCATTTGGAGCATTTTGGCCCCCCTAGGTGCAAAACAACTTACCATTATGAGACCCCTCCGAAATCCACTAGTGGTTTCAGGGACAACGCAAAGGTTAATTTTGCCAATTAGGGTTTAATGTGGCAGTACGATCCTTGTGTGGCCATGTTTCAGATGCGCAACATCTCTCTTAGCTACGAGAACGACAGCTACTGTAAATCAAAATTTTTCTAATAAATTTGGGATAACAGATATCTTCTGGTTCAGGTAATGATGCTTGGAATGGACAGGAGTAGAGGTTTTCTGAGGATGCACACATAATGGCAGAGCAGGATGCATCTTCACAAAGATATGTTGCCACTGTGTTTAGTTCATAGCCATATCAATGAGAATTCGTCAATATTCATTCAGAGCGCAGCTGTGACCATTCAGAAAGGATTGCTGGAAAAGAAAAGTCAGGCAGCTATGGAGCTGATCTACTTGGTCTAATGATCTCTGCTAAGAATACACAAGATGTATGTATGAGTATGGAGGAAATCGTTGATGAATGCAAGATTTTCTGCTTTACTGGACATGAAAGTACAACAAAGCTGTTGACATGGACCATGATATTACTGGGAAATGGAATGCATCAAGATCGACAGGCGCATGGACGCAAAGAGGTGTTGGGTATGTGGATAAAAGGCCCCAGATGCAGATAGCGTGAATCGCTTTAAGATTATGGGAATGATTCTAAATGAGGTCCTCAGACTTTATCCACCAGCACATCGTTTATGCAACAACAGACATACAAACCAATGAAGCTTGGAAACCTCTCAATTCCTGCAAGCATTGGCCCTCTGCTTCCAATCCTTGCAATCAACCGTGATCCATCGTTGTGGGAAAATGATGTAAAGGAGTTTAACCCATCACGATTTGGTGAGGGAATTGCAAAAGCCGCAAAGCATCCCTTCACATTCATGCCATTTAGAATTGGTCCAAGGGCATGCTTGGGGCAGAAATTTGCTCTGTTGGAAGCGAAAGTAGTATTAGCCACGAGTCTGCAACGATTTTATTTGTCATTTTGCCATCTTATGCTCATGCACCTGTCATGTTTCTCACCATGCGACCCCAACATGGAGCCCAAGTGATCCTACACGTGAACTAGTGCATCTGTACAATTATCTTCTTTTGTTGCTCCAAACCAGGAATTACAATTATTCCCACAACTTAGCATTTCTGCAGGGGCTTCTAATCCATTTGATAACCTTGTTCCATGGCATGTTGTTCACCAAACTTCAGATTTTAATAACATCAATGCCCATGGAGCAATGTCTTTATTCTTTAGACCTTCAGAATTTTAATTGTGATTGGTTCAGCGATACCGAATATCCACCATTGCATCCTGGAGCTGAATCTTGGGTACAAACTGAAAGTGAAGTCACAGTTGCATGCCAAGATTGGAATTATGTTACTGCCCAGCCTGTAACCCAAAATAATGAATCTATATGCTTGGAGAATATCCCAGAACTCAATCCTGGTAGCCATGATACTGAAACAGTTGTTATTTTTTGACATGGACAACAACGAGAGTGGGGGGCAATGCCTATGGCTCCTCAGGCAGATGTGAGTGATACCAAGGGACAGTTTTCTTCGGAGCAAGGCTTTGTGAAAATGACATTGCTTTCAAGGAATTCTGATGTTTGGAGAATGCAAAGAGTGCAATGTTAGAAAATTCTGTTTCTACCCCAGATTTTTAAATTTTGTTAGTCCACTAGATGCTGTGAATAATGTCACTACATGTAGTAATGGTGAACCAAGTGTACACATGGGTAAAGGGGCATATTATGGAGGCTAGGAATTTCAACAAAACAGAGGATCGAGAAGCTGAAGGTGCTGATCCAGAGAGTCCAGATAATGAAGTTGCAGGTGAAGTATCCAGGATAAGGGATGTTGTGGGCAATGTTCCCGGTTTAGCTGTGGTACTTGTTGAAGCAAGAAAGGATTCTGAGACGCATGTTCGTAGCAAGAAAAAATCTTGTGAAGAAGTGGGAATTATGTCCCTTGGGAGTGACTTGCCTCAAGAAGCAAGTGAAGATGAAATTTTAAGGACTGTTATGATGATCCTTCCGCTCTTGGTGTTCTTTTTCAACTTCCTCTTCCACAACATATTTCTGAGGGGAAGATTTTAAATGCTGTAAGCATAGAGAAGGATGTAGATGGCTTCCATCCTTTGAACATAGGATGTCCTGCTATGCGAGGGAGAGAGCCTCTATTTGTCCCTTGTACGCGAAAGAACGTATAGAGCTGTTGGTTCGATCTGATATAGATATGATGGGAAAGAGAGCAGTTGTGATAGGCCATAGCAATATTGTTGGAAGACCAATCACTATGCTTTTGCAGATATTACTCGGGAGGCAGATATTGTTGTTTCTGCCGTAGGTGTGGAAAATTTGGTTCGTGGTGACTGGATGAAGCCTAGAGCTGTGGTGATTGATGTTGGCATAAATCCAGTGGAGGATCACAATAGCAAAAGAGGTTACTGATTATATTTTGACAAGATCAAGATGGAGGTGGAGGCACTGGAGCGGATAAAAGACGAATAATCAAAACTTTTGAGAGAAATAAGATTTCTTTGGTTTCAATGTACTTGTTCGCATCAAGGAATCAATGGTTGATGTTTCATCTTGCGAGATAGCTTTGGCTGTAGAGGAAGAGCTGGAACATAGTTATGAGAGTGGCCATGCCTTCTCGAGGGATTTTAAACTTGTTATAGCCCAGATAGTAGCGAAGGATTGGTCCCCTGTAGATTTGAAGCGTGTTGCTATGAAGGTTGATATCCTTCGCAGGAATTTGGTTTCTACTGTTAAAGCAGGGTGCATTGATTTGCAGGACACGAGTCTTGAGCTTGCAGCTCTAGATGAATCTACATCGAATGATAAAATATTGTGTTGTCTTAGATCAACACTAGAAAGTGTCTTGGAAAGAAGAGGCAAAAATGGTGATCTGTGGCACTCTAAATTTAAGGACTTTTTAGGGGCGTTAACTGAGAGACGGCATGATCGTGTTCAGACGTGGCTTTGCAGCAACACTACAAAATTTTCGGGAAATAACGATATACAAAAGTTGCAACTGGAGGCAATTTTAGCCCTAGCAGAATTGAAGCAGGGGCTTTCTGCATGTGGTTGTAAATGTTTTGTATGTTTTTGGCGATGTGTTCTAGAGAAAGGCCATTCCTCTGATCACTCTTGTATAAGTAAACCATGTTTGTGTCGAGAAGTGCACATATTGTTCTCTTGAATTAGATCAAGGAAATGAAGTGGAGAAATTCTCTACTCAATTTGATATTCTTGGCTTTGATGTATAGATCGTTCATATATTTCATGATGGGGTGAGCACAAAAACATTCATCATCAGATTGTTACAGTCTAGAAGGAAAGGGAGAATCGAATATCTTCCCTCAGTTCAAGTTTGCAAGTATTTATGAAGCATCATAGGAAGTCTCAACACATTCTAGAGGAGAATAAAGAGACAATAAACTCGCTTCATTTCAGCCTCACCAACTGAACAATAAAAGGTCACAAGCAACATTGCTTCTGAGACAAGAATATCTATTCCAGGAAAATCAGGGACAAACAAGATCTGAAAAGTGCCAAAAGCCACTCATCAGGTGGTCAAGTTTTGACATTGTTGCATTGATGAGTGGTCAAGTTTTAACATTGTTGCCTTCTATCTACTCAAGTATCAAGGAAAGGACATTGAACATTGAAGATTGCGAGGTGATTGCATTGGAAGACTAATTTTATTGAAGTTTAGAGACCAGAAGTATTTTTGTGAAAGCCTTGAGGAACAAGGTCATATGTAAAGCAATTGAATTTTTTTAGCATTGTTGGGCAATATGAGAGGTTCCTGTTACATGCATAAACCTTGTGAAGAGTGCAAGTACGTGACTTTGTTTTACATCAGATTTAAAACTGATTCTGACTTCATTTGAGAAGAGCTTGAACCACTCAATTGTATTGAAAGCATTCAAGGTAAGGGTCCCTAGTTCAATTTCAGTTGGTGACCACACTGATAGGTGCCATTCCAAAAAATGGAAAGAAGACAAAATCAAGACAAAATGGTCTATTGCAACATAAATCTTATTACAGCGAGAAACTTTGGCATGCTTTGCGAGCTTTATTACAGATGATGGGCATCATATTGGCTGTGATCATTTCAAGAATATTTTTCATCATGTCATTTCCGTCATTGATAAATTGGGGTCCATCTGCACAGATATCAAGCCAACAAAGTTCGTGTTTTTCCTTCACATGCTTTAGGCTTGAGTTTGTATTTTAAGTCATAAGAACTTGCCTGAGGATGGTATTTGATAATTTGCTATGAGTGATTTGTTGAATGCAGCACAATTCTTGCTATATATATAGAGGGAAGAGATGAAGAACGAAGTGGTTAGTGATGAGATGGAAGTCAAAGGTCAACACTAGGCAGATTCAGTTTTCAAGAAAAAAGACCAGCCTTATCTAAATCAATTCCAGCAATCATGGAATTCGTTAGAAATAAGCGCTGATTGGATAGAGATTGTATGGAGCATTTTAAGGCAGTGCTAGAGTATCAAAAGACAGATGGAAAAAAACTTTGTGATTAAAATAGGAGTAGTCTACCTAGGCGGTAGGATGCCCCGTTTTCCGGGGACGACCGAAAAATCGTCCGGCTCCGGCTGACGGAAATTCCTCCGCCCTCCGCGAGCTCCGCCCAGCTCTGCCACCCTCCGCATTAAAGTCAACCTCTGACAGGGGTTGCGGAGTCCATCGCCCTCTTGCTGCCGGGAGTTAATGCACATTCTAATTCGAATTTGGAAATAACCACGCGCTGCTCCTAGCCAATTCGACCTGGCACTCCCCTGCAGTTCACCTGGTCACCGGAACAAGGCGGAAAACTCACTCCGGGGCTCGACTAGGCTCCTACAGCGCACCAGCATAAGGCGGAAAACAGGCCCAATCCTCTAGTGATACAGTAGTCTAGTTGTTTTGGTAGTAGAAGCAAATGATACTTACCTGGTCGAGCAATGGTGTGGCAGCCAAAGAAATTGCAAAATTTGGGGTCAAATACAAGCAAAGTGAAGCCGCGATTGAGGTTGACTACCTTTGATACCAACACATAGCAGATGGGACAACATTCAGCCTTAACCAGCAAAGAATACTAGCCTTACAGGCCTAGCACTTGAGCACATCATCATTTGAGCAACCATCTCAGAGATACTTCGCTCAGCCACTCCACAGACACGCACAAGTAAACTCTACTCTAGCTCTTTGAAGCAAGTCACCTATTAGGTTCATCTTACGTTGGGATACCCAAGCCAATCTTGATCAAAGGAGGGTTCCCGGGGCTTTTTATTCGATGGCCTCCCTGTCTGGCTCTACGCTGGGATGCCTCTATGAGCTTCCAGATCGGGATTCTGGATAGAATGATGGAGGACTGGATCTTCTACACTTAAGACTACTTTTCAACATATCGTGAACTTTTATGAGGATATTCTTTTTCTCCTCTGGGGGCAGATTTCCCATCCTATTGAGGTCCTTAACTCTCTAGAGTGACTGCAGGATGTTCCATGCTTTTCTGAATCCTCCTTAGGGGAGGGAGGTGGTAGAATGTATGTCTCCAACCAAAGAGATTTTGTTTGGTGGCAAATCCAAAAGCGAAAATTTGTTTGGGCTTAAATTTTATTACTGCAGTGAGAAGTTGTTAAAGAGTACCTCAGATAGTCTTCTACAGCATTTTTCTGTTACAGCAACATCACACACACAATGGATGCATACAACACTGGGCACATCACTATATCTAGGATTCTAGGCTTCCACCATTGAAGGCACATGCATGAATGCATGTGCTATCTATAGTTAGGATAAGCTAAGGTTATTGTTAGATTCCAGTTCTAGAAGATTGCATATCATTTCTAAGTAAAAGAGGGCACACACAATCGCATGTGTTAATTTCATTTTATTAAGCAGTCTTCTAAATGTAGATTAAGTGTAAGTTTAGTTAGGTGCATACATACAGATAAGGGTACAGATATCTAAGAGCATTCATTCATGTACTTAGAAACTTTTGTTGTTGGGCTTTCATATGAATTCAGCATTGTTTTACTGGTACTAGGTAAATTGAATTGCTTATGATTTGTGGGTTGTTTTTCTGATCCTCCTTTGGGCTTGCTTTTCTGTCTTCAGAAACATTTATACCAATCACTGGACTTTCATTTTCTATCTTTGTTTTCCTATTGTAGACCTCTGTAATCTGTGGTGGGGGTTGTTCCTGTAATGTGGATGGAAGAGTTCTTGTCATTTACTTCACAGTTTTTTTACATGATAATGTAAGCATGCATTCAATTCTGTAAATCTTAAGGTCTTTGTTAGATGATTAGGCTTCGAGTGCAATCATGGTAGAAAATCTCGACGTTCAAATCATTGGGCAGATTCCATCAAGAAATTAAGTGGCTGGTGCAGAGTTCCCAAGCGATGGAGAGAAATGGGTGCCTGGAGTTACATTGAGCCCCGAGCTTTGCTGGCTCTAACTTACAAAACGCTAAGGTAGAAGAGTTTTATCCCATTCACTCAACCAAAGGTTGGTGGTGCTGCTGAGATTTCTACCATCTAGCAGTAAAAGTCAGGCACATATTCCTCACCAAAGATAGCTAAGAAGCTACTCGTTTGTCTGATTGCTAAATTTGTCAGGAATCAGATAAATTTGAATCAGATCAGAATTTCCGAGTTATTTTCAATAGATTAGTGACCTCAGTAATTATATCATTGAGATCCATCGATCTTTAACATGGCAGCAGCTATAGATATACCTCTGCATGCTCTGAGTTCTGGGGTTTTATGCTCTGATCCTATATCATTTGGATAAGAATCTATGGAAGCCGCTGAGTTGCTGGATTGCATTACCATTGCTTTATTTCAAACCCAATCATCACTCATATTTTAAATTATACTTGTTCCACTAATTGTCAGTTGAACTACATTCATTGATCTCAAATTACCCGTGAAGAATAGTGGGGGCTCTACGCCCCTGGCAGATTCAAGTTGGCTGGCCACACCATTTTCCTACAGTCTAATTTGCAAGTAGGTAAACAAGTACTGCTCCATAGGCTAGGTAGTCAATGCTTTCCTT
The DNA here is from genome assembly GCA_000404065.3 of Pinus taeda. Taxonomy (NCBI): domain Eukaryota; kingdom Viridiplantae; phylum Streptophyta; class Pinopsida; order Pinales; family Pinaceae; genus Pinus; species Pinus taeda. The sequence goes on along the minus strand of APFE031226118.1, from coordinate 42,357 downwards.
GCCTGGAGATAGACTGCTTTCTTGCCGGGATAATAGATAGCTGGTTGGATAGAGAGACCGGACCTTCTAGAGAGACTAACTGGTCAATCAGCTAATGAGCTATCCGAACTTTGAAGACAAACCTTGCTTATAGGAAATTTAGAAGAGGCACAGAAGGATAGGTTGATGATGCTTTACAGAAGAAAAAAAATGAAAAATGAAAATACAGTAAGGATCCCATGGGCTAGTTTCATGTTAGGTTCAGCTTTATGTTGGATGGAAGAATAATCAACTTCAATTGTGTGATGTTGTCATTAAAAGTATCTAATGTTTGATCGAGTCTGGATGTTCCATAGGAGAGTTTCAATCCTCAACCCTTCACCAAGAAATTTAAACCTAGAACCTGATAAAAATTAAACCCCACAAACAAACAAAAATAATTTTCACATTTAAATATGTTCTGCGCTTTAAATTCACATAAACATGGTGAAGTTTTCCTTCTATTCGTATATTTTTCAACATCACTTAATAGTAACGTAATGCTAGGGAAAATAGAAAACCATTAATCAGCATTTGTAAAAGTCAGTCTGCAATAAAAGAACAGGGTAAGCCTGCAATAAAAGAACAGGGTGATTCCATGAAAACAACGAATGAGGGAATTAAATATTTGTCTAGACAATTGAATGCAGCTTGACAAAATGACTTTCCTTGTCCTTGATTGTGGAAGAAGACACCATAATCAAATTCACCATGAATTCACTGTCCTCTTCAAATACACTTAAAAATGCCTATTATCTGCTAAAACTGGTGATGTGAATGCATTAGAGTACATGCATCACTTTAGAGTAACAGTGTAGCAATCCTCATTTCATACTTCAGAAGATAACTGCTGTCTGTCATCTCTTTTAGTGTCCTGCCACAAGATTAATCTTGTGAATAAACATCTCTATATAACATGAGAGGATTAATCTTCTCAACAATAAACATATTAGTATAACACAAGATATAACATAGTAAATAATAAAGGGTTTGCTTTATCTACCTTAAACTGTCTTTGATTGAATCTACTGAACTTCCCCAAAGTTTAATCTGATCTTTAGCTTGTGAAGCCTGCAATTTATGGGTAAAACCAGCAATATGCTAAATTCCTCTATTATGGAGAAAGTGCATACAAAACACAATCTACAGATTGCCTCTCCTATGTAAGCTTATTTTACAGATTTTGCCAGTAAATCGTGATTCCAATTTTCCCAAGTTTTGCTTCAAATGAATTTACTTTCTCTTGAAAATACTTCCATTCATCAAATTTATTTTATATTCATATTTGCATGGTCAAGATATTGATCACCATACTACTAAAAAAGTTTAACCAATGAACCTCTGCTTCTTCCACCCATTAGATGTCTTTTCTGGAAATTTGTGGTATTGCAAACCAATCTTTTGTTGTGGAAGTTCATGACTATGAATTATATTACATAGTATTTTGAAAATATCCCAAAAAGAAGGTGAAAGTTAGACAGTATCCATTAGCGATGAACGTGAAAGAAAAGTGCCTCTCTTTTTTTAATGATGGTGTTGATTAATTTTCAAAATTTTAACGTGGATGCTCTTTTTTTTTGAGGTTGTTCTACAGTTCTGCTTCCAGCCAGGATTGTCCATGCATTGAACCTCAATGTGGAAGACATAAATTCTCAGCCAAGCACACAATGTGATATTTTTCCAAGCATGCAATTCTCATCCAAGCACACAATGTGGTCTTTTGCCAAGCACACAATGTTTATCTATACAAATATTTTTCGTTGTAAAACGCATCATGGAAGTGATGGTCATGGTTGAAGGCTTGTATTTTATCTAGTCCATGGTTTTCCAACTTCCAGTTGTACAGCAAGTGATAAAGCTGTGATAGATTAATTTACCTTTTGTATAAGCATCATTACATGAAATGGTGCTCTGGAAGCACAAGGGAAGTATTATTCAATACTGTGGCAGTTTCCACGGTCTTGAGGAAACAATTCTAGCATTTTGTAATAAATTGAATATAATGAAATCCATAGCAGTGAATTTTTTGCTAGCAATCTGTTATTTTTCTAAACTTTTGATGTTCAGCTCCACTCCATTTGGTAATCAATAAAATACAAGTTTAGGAGTTCTTTGATGGAACCTCAGAAAAAGGCACTATTGTGAGTAAATTGCATCTGTCTGGAAATGAAATTGTTGAAACGATTGTAAGATTGGGATCGAGAACAACTATGAATAATTCATGACATTAAGGTTTCTCCTCAAATGTGCTCTGAACAACAATGTTTCTCAGCCGCAGGTGTTTAGGGATTCTAGATTGTTAATCAGTTGGATGAATGCCAGAGGACAGCTGCACAAGATTTCTTTAAGACTTTGGGTGATCATTTAAAATAAGTTGCAAATTCATTTCAGCCTGTTACTGACACTGATGTCTTTAGAGACCAAAATATGACAGCAGCCGCATCATCAAAGAGGAACTACAAGTAGTTGTAGGGAAAATTATAATCAAAGAGAACAGGATATAGTGTTATATGCTTCCTCATTTTGTCACTGCTGTAAACTTTCGGTGGATTGCTTTGTTTTCTAATAATGTTCAATTTGTTTTAAATGGAGGCAACAAATATTTTGGGTAAAATATGAGAAAATGTGATTTGCAGAGCTACAACTTTTCATTTAGCTGGTGAGCCTATTTAGGGGTTAGTAGGTATTTCATGTTTGTTGTTGAATTTTTGTAATCTTTTTTCTGGCAATTTTGTGATTGATATAGTTTACTCAAATTAGTAATTGTTTTATGCATTCTTTTAATATTTTTTAAGATTTGGGTGGTATGGATTTTCACATTTATTATTTTGTTATTTTGGTCAGTGCCTATGATATTATTTAGAATAATTGACGGGTGAAGAATTTTTAATTTGGCCAAAATGGAAGCCAATATCTATTTTAAGTGGGCTTTTGACAATTGTTGCTAGGTTCTCTGAGTCATCTTCTCAAGTGCTACGTTGATCTCCTTTCCGTGGTAGATCCATGTTTATATTAAAAGAATAGTAATATCTTAATAGCACAGTGTCTCAAACCAATGTTGTTGTATTTCATTGTTAACAAGTGGATGTGTTAATCAAAGTTCCTTCATAGCTTTAAAGGTTTGGATCACCGGTTTATATGTATCTAATATATTTCTACTTTCAAGTAAATAATTGGATGGTTGGTTTGTACATTGGACATATACAAAATCTTTAAAACAATGGGGTAATATAATGGCCACTTATACATAAAATACAAGATATTTATGCTGACCTTATTTCATTTTAATATTTGATTTGTTGCAATGTCACCATAAAAAAAGGGCACTCATCAATTATTAGTCCATCCAAAAAGGTAACAAAATTCTGCGAGGCATTCCATATATGGCTTTTTCAATAACATACAGAATAGAAACTAGCCAGGTGTTCCTTTGAAACAAATATATACAAAGCGAAAGCTTGGCATTTTCATCTTACATGCTATAGTCTCATCTCCTCTCCATTGAAATCATCCCACAAGTGCTTGAACTCGAGTAGGCTTCTCTTGACCACAGATACTTGGGACAAAATTGTGCCACGATGGTCTAAAGCCATTAAGAGAAATCTGAACTTAAAATTTGATATATTCTAGAATTCTAGAATCTAAAATTTGATATATATGAACCATTTTCGAAATATTCTAAAATCCTTTCCGATATCAAATATCAAATTCACATGAAATGAAATGAGATGTGAAAGATGCCAAGTTAATCTAAGAAAAAGCAGGAAGATAATTACTTAGTTACTACTACGGTGATACATATTGAAAAAATCGATTCATGGTGAAGTGCTAAAAAAATTATTTTCATTTATGCAACATGAAGGTAAGTCAAAACATTGGGTCAAAACATTTAGACAATCAAGCATATGCAAAAAAAAGCGAACATTTATAGTAATGAGAATATGAGAACAAGAGATTGGCAGCAATCTATATTCTTCTGATTGTAGGTATCTCTGAGATCGTCTGAGAATATGAGATTGACAGCACTCTATATATCTCAGATCGTCTGAGTGATAATATGGTCTGTGAATCAACTATGTTTCAGAATCTCTGAGTAGTTATATGTCGTAACAAACATTTGTATGAGATATGCCTGTATAACAATTACATGTATATCCGATTCTCCTACTAAACATGACTATGGACCTTACAACACCAGGTTTTTACCGTAGCTACTTCTCTACTCTTCCTAAATGAATGAATTGTGTGAAACATTAAGATCTCAAGGCTGGCCAAACTCAGGGCTTAAACATAGTTTGGCAGCATAATTTGGCCAAACTCAGGGCTCAAACATAATTTGGTGATTAGTCACCCATGTTCTAGCCACTTGCTTGCTTTCTAACATGTTATATATGCATTATCAGAATCCAGCACGTCCCAAGTCATGTCCATGTCCAAAGAAGGCATTCTGATAAGAGGATCCACTTCATCAACATCCGTGCATATTGAAGCTGGCGCTGACAATGAGGCTGAAGCAGAGATTGATGGCATGGTGCTGAGTACATCTATCACAGATCTACAAGGCATTTCAGAATTAGAATTCAGTGCAGTAATCACTGAAGTTTTATTTCCCTTAGTTGCATAGATCAGGACTTTCTGATTTCACCTCAATGAGTGAATTCTCCTTGGAAGGTGTCACCGTGATGGTCTTTTGATTCAAAAAATTATGGCCCAACATTTCTCCATGTGATGGCTTATTGGATGCAGATAAACGTTCACAGATTGCTTGCAGTTTAGCATCTACAGAAGTTTGCAGAGCAGAAAACTGTCCAGATTGATTGCTAATGGCTGTAATTGAATCCTGATTGGATGTAGAGGATGGGGTTGGCCTATCAGTATCATGACTCAATTGCAGTTGATGTTTTAAACCTGGAAAATTCAAGCGAGCATACTCACCTCTTAACCTGTAAGCAGCCCTGTCATAGGCCAATGCTGCATCCTCTGCTGTATCAAAAGTCCCAAGCCAAAGCCTGTTTCTGTTTCTGGGTAATTTGATCTCTACCACCCATTTTCCCCAGTGTCTCTGCCTGACTCCTCTGTATAGCTTGGTGCGCCGATTGCTGCATGGTTTCAGGCCCCGCTTAGCAGGATGTTTCATTGGCCAAGGCCTCCGGCCAAGGTGGTCCATTGTACTGCTCCGTTGTGCCAATTCTGGTTTTGGATCTGCAATAGCAGATGGAAACCATTGGAGCTGCTCGATCTCGTCTACCTGTCTTTGCAGAAGCTGAAAATGGATCTGAGAAGGTGTTAGTTGACAACTAGCAGCCATAGGCTGCAGCTCACTTTGATTCCCCACAAGAAAATTCACAAACTGCTGTTGGTTAGTGTTGCATTCTAGCCTTCCAAAACTCGGGCATGGACACGACAGACTATCTCTACCATCACTATTTTTCATTGGCGATTAATTCTGAATATAAATTGCAGAAGTTAGATGACATGCCTGAACCTACATAATACAATTGACGATTTGCTACATCTGGATTGATGATATTCACAGTAGAGATATAACTAGGCCTTCTCATAAACTCATAAAGATGCACAAGAGAGGAAGTTGAACAAGGATTTGATTCAGAGTTCTGAGTTGTCTCTAATCTTGATTGTCTGATATCTGATTCAACGGCTTTCATAGATTCTTCTCCAAATGATATAGGATCAGAGCACAAAACCCCAGAACTCAGAGCATGCAGAGTTATATCTATAGCTGCTTCCATGTTAAAGATCGATGGATCTCAATGATATAATTACTGAGGTCACTAATCTATTGAAAATAACTCGGAAATTCTGATCTGATTCAAATTTATCTGATTCTTGACAAATTTAGCAATCAGACAAACGAGTAGCTTCTTAGCTATCTTTGGTGAGGAATATGTGCCTAACTTTTACTGCTAGATGGTAGAAATCTCAGCAGCACCACCAACCTTTGGTTGAGTGAATGGGATAAAACTCTTCTACCTTAGCGTTTTGTAAGTTAGAGCCAGCAAAGCTCAGGGCTCAATGTAACTCCACGCACCCATTTCTCTCCATCGCTTGGGAACTCTGCACCAGCCACTTAATTTCTTGATGGAATCTGCCCAATGATTTGAATGTCGAGATTTTCTACCATGATTGCACTCGAAGCCTAATCATCTAACAAAGACCTTAAGATTTACAGAATTGAATGCATGCTTACATTATCATGTAAAAAAACTGTGAAGTAAATGACAAGAACTCTTCCATCCACATTACAGGAACAACCCCCACCACAGATTACAGAGGTCTACAATAGGAAAACAGAGATAGAAAATGAAAGTCCAGTGATTGGTATAAATGTTTCTGAAGACAGAAAAGCAAGCCCAAAGGAGGATCAGAAAAACAACCCACAAATCATAAGCAATTCAATTTACCTAGTATCAGTAGAACAATGCTGAATTCATATGAAAGCCCAACAACAAAAGTTTCTAAGTACATGAATGAATGCTCTTAGATATCTGTACCCTTATCTGTATGTATGCACCTAACTAAACTTACACTTAATCTACATTTAGAAGACTGCTTAATAAAATGAAATTAACACATGCAACTGTGTGTGCCCTCTTTTACTTAGAAATGATATGCAATCTTCTAGAACTGGAATCTAACAATAACCTTAGCTTATCCTAACTATAGATAGCACATGCATTCATGCATGCGCCTTCAATGGTGGAAGCCTAGAATCCTAGATATAGTGATGTGCCCAGTGTTGTATGCATCCATTGTGTGTGATGTTGCTGTAACAGAAAAATGCTGTAGAAGACTATCTGAGGTACACTCTTTAACAACTTCTCACAGCAGTAATAATGCGAAAGCTAATTTAAGCCCAAACAAATTTTCGCTTTTGGATTTTCCACCAAACAAAATCTTTCTTTGGTTGGAGACATACGTTCTACCACCTCCCTCCCCTAAGGAGGATTCATAAAAGCATGGAACATCCTGCAGTCACTCTAGAGAGTTAAGGACCTCAATAGGATGGGAAATCTGCCCCCAGAGGAGAACAAGAATATCCTCATAAAAGTTCACGATATGTTGAAAAGTAGTTTTAAGTGTAGAAGATCCAGTCCTCCATCATTCTATCCATAATCCCGATCTGGAAGCTCCTAGAGGCATCCCAGCGTAGAGCCAGACAGGGAGGCCATCAAATAAAAAGCCCTGGGAACCCTCCTTTGATCAAGATTGGCTTGGGTATCCCAACGTAAGATGAACCTAATAGGTGACTTGCTTCAAAGAGCTAGAGTAGAGTTTACTTGTGTGTGTCTGTGGAGTGGCTGAGCGAAGTATCTCTGAGATGGTTGCTCAAATGATGATGTGTTCAAGTGCTAGGCCTGTAAGGCTAGTATTCTTTGCTGGTTAAGGCTGAATGTTGTCCCATCTGCTATGTGTTGGTATCAAAGGTGGTCAACCTCAATCGCGGCTTCACTTTGCTTGTATTTGACCCCAAATTTTGCAATTTCTTTGGTTGCCACACCATTGCTCGATCAGGTAAGTATCATTTGCTTCCACTACCAAAACAACTAGACTACCGTATCACTAGAGGATTGGGCATGTTTTCCGCCTTATTCTGGTGCGCTGTAGGAGCCTAGTCGAGCCCCGGAGTGAGTTTTCCGCCTTGTTCCGGTGACCAGGTGAGCTGCAGGGGAGTGCGGGGTTGAATTGGCTAGGAGCAGCGCGCGGTTATTTCCGAATTCGAATTAGAATGTGCATTAACTCCCGACAGCAAGACGACGATGGACTCTGCAACCCCTGTCAGAGGTCGACTTTAATGTGGAGGGTGGCGGAGCTGGGCAGAGCTCGCGGAGGGCGGAGGAATTTCCGTCAGCCGGAGCCGGACGATTTTCCGGTCGTCCCCGGAAAACGGGCCATTCTACCGCCTAGGTAGACTACTCCATTAAAATATCCCAAAATTCCAGGAAGACCAATAAACAAAGGTGAAGTGTTTTCAAAAGCATTCGAGAGATCAGTTGAACATACCCAATATTTTCTGGCAGTCCTTTAGCAGTTAAAGACTAAGTAACCCATTTGATGAGTAAAGTTTCACTGGTCAAAGGATCAGATCCAAATTTTAAGGAGGAAAATCAGTGCCGGTAAAACAATTTCCAGAATTGAAGGCAGAAGAATTGCAACAATATCAGATTTCCTGCAGCTAATCAAGAAATATTATTTATTTTTATACATTATGGAGAGTTTATTCCAGAAAACTAGAAACAACTAAGCTTGATTATGTTTCCATATATTGTTTCATTTTCATTGTAAAAGGGTTGGCTTTTGATGCCAAAACCTTTCGGCTTTATAGAACTTTTATTTCAGAAATCCTAATTGAAGCGTTCCAAGCTCCAGTTAATGACAAAAATTATGTTTCATGTTGTTTTTCTAGTATTTTCATATTCTCTTTCTGCACATGTTCAAAGTATTATAGGAGATCTGGGTAAGAAGAGATTGAGTTTCAATCTCTCTGAAATCCCCTACAAATTTATAATCTTTTAAAGAGATTAGTATATTGGACTGTCTGTCTGAGGTATCTCTTCTTTGAAATGGTTATTGTTTGTCCTTCTATCTTCTATTGAATGTGTTTTGTTGGGTTGTCGAAGCATTCTACATGTATCTAATTTTTCCTGGCTAATTAAGTATTCTTTTAAAGTTAAGCTCTTCTGTTAGGCTGGACGCTGACACTTTGAGAAAGGACTTTGCAAGAGAGGGATTTATTCATGAACATGAATTGCACAATCATTAACAACCACCCCATTAAATCCTGAATCTGGCCATTGTGTTTCAAAGGCCGCTGCTCAGTGAAAGGGGAACATCGTTAAACAAAGCCTCGTAACCACTGAGGGAGACCCCTCTGGTTCAAAGGCTAGCTTGAACCTAAAGGTTGGTTGATTTGGTTTCTTGGCATAGTTTTTGCAGCCAAGGATTGCCTACGGGAAACACGTACAACATTTGGTGCCGTTGCGGGGGAGCGAAGTAACGAAGAGATCTTTCTTCGGAGAACAATAAAGATTATATCTATTTTTTGTTGGTGAACAAGGAGTAGACATTTAATATTGGTTGCATTGCTTTCACCTGACGACTCCACTTTGTCATATGGCGATTCCACATCGTTACCGATCCCACTGTTTCGAGACCTCAAATACACAAGGCTCATTGATAGTTGCAGAAAACAGAATATGTTTTTTCCTCTCAGTCATGATCAGAAATCTAATATTTCCATAGAGGACACAACTCCCAAAGTTCACTTGTGAGTATAAGTTTTCTATGGAATTTGAATTTTACATTGTATATATTTTTCAGATTTTCAGCTACTGGGAACGTGGTTTGTCAATAAACCCACTCCTCACTTGGTTACATTGGAAAACAAATTACACCTAACATTGCAAAGTTTTTCAGTTTAGTTAGATAGAGGTGTGGGAGATTGATTATTTATTTTCAGATTCAGTGTGCAGTAGATCAACAGTTGTTTCAGTTATGTTTCAAGTTTGTAGTATCAATTTTGGTTTGTTTGAGTGCAATGACTTCCAAGGGATCAAAAGGAGTACAATTATTGCTGATTAACTAATTGACTCCTTAAGCCTGATGAATGAGGCACTCTTGTGATTATTTTCATTTGCAGTGTCAAGTCTTTCACTTCAACAGTTTTCAACTTTCAGATTTCAGTGTGAAAGAGTCTTTGGATTAGTGCAGGCAGTATGGTTTCAGATTGCAGCTTCAGGGCACAAGTTTATGGTATGACTCCATGCCTAACACTTAAGGAAACTGGTCTACTAGTTCTTTGCATCCCACAGGGGGAGACAGTCCCGAGTTGGAGCTGATGTTGTAACTTTTTCCGACCCCCGAAAAGTTACAATTTTTTTTTTTTTTTTGCCAATTTACCTTTAAGCTAAATCTTTGAACATATATATAATTTCATGGAAATATGGTTGCTTGACTAATTTGAATGATTTTGAATATTTTAAATATGTAATTTTATTAAAATATAAAATAATTTTTTAGAACTATTTAAAAATTAAAATTATTTGAAAGAGAAAATGTTGGGCTTATCACCCAATCTTTAAGTTTTCCATTTCGGACCTCCGAGTTCATCCGGGTTCTAATAGCTAAGGGGGGTGGGGGCGAGGGGTCCGAAATCTTGTTTTGAAAAAAACCGCTTCTTCTACGTGGTAGAAATTGGAGCATTTTGCCCCCCCGAGGTGCAAAACAACTTACCATTATGAGACCCCTCTGAAATCCACTGGTGGTTTCAGGGACAACGCAAAGGTTAATTCTACCAAGTAGGGTTTAAGGTGGAAATACGATCCTTGTGTGGCCATGTTTCAGATGCGCAACATCTACCTTCACCACGAGAACGACAACTACCGTAAATAAAAAAATTTCTAATAAATTTGTGATGGCAGATATCTTCTAGCTCAGGTAATGATGCTTTGGAATGGACAGGAGTAAGGGTTTGCTGAGGATGCACGCATAATGGCAGAGCAGGATGTAGCTGCACAAAGACATGTTGCTATTGTGTTTAGTTCATAGCCATATCAATGAGAATTCGTCAATATTCATTTAGAGCGCAACGATGACCTTTCGGAAAGGATTGTTGGAAAAGAAAAGTCAGGTAGCTATGGAGCTGATCTACTTGGTCTAATTATCTCTACTAAGAATACACAAGATGTATGTATGAGTATGGAGGAAATCATTGATGAATGCAATATTTTCTACTTTATAGGACATGAAAGTACAACAAACCTGTTGACATGGACCATGATATTACTGGGAATGCATCAAGATTGGCAGGCACATGCACGCAAGGAGGTGTTGGAAGTATGTGGAAAAAATGCCCCAGATGTAGATAACATGAATCACTTTAAGGTTATGGGAATGATTCTAAATGAGGTCCTCAGACTTTATCCACCAACAACATTTATGCAACTACAAACATACAAATCAATGAAGCTTGGAAACCTCTCAATTGCTGTAGGCATTGGTCCTCTTCTTCCAATCCTTGCAATCCACAATGATCCATCGTTGTGGGGAATGATGTAGAGTTTAACCCATCACGATTTGGTGAGGGAATTGCAAAAGCCGCAAAGCATCCATTCACATTCATGCTGTTTGGAATTGGTCCAAGGGTATGCTTGGGGAAAAACTTTGCTATGTTGGAAGCGAAAGTAGTATTAGCCACAACTCTGCAATGATTTTCTTTGTCATTTCGCCATCTTATGCTCATGCACCTGTCATGTTTCTCACCATGCGACCCCAAAATGGAGCCCAAGTGATCCTACACATGAACTAATGCATATGTACAATTATCTTCTTATGTTCCTCCAAACCAGGAATTACATTTATTCCCACAACTTAGCATTTATGTAGGGGTTTCTAATGGAGTTGATAACCTTGTTCCATGGCCTGTTGTTCACCCAACCTTAGATTTTAATAACATCAATGCCCATGGAGTAATGTATTTATCTTTAGACCTTCAGAATTTCAATTGTGCTTGGTTCAACGATACCGAATATCCACCATTGCATCTTGGAGCTGAATCTTGGGTACAAACTGAAAGTGAAGTTACAGTTGCATGCCAAAATTGGAATTATGTTACTGCCCAGCCTGTAACCCAAAATAACGAATCTATATGCTTGGAGAATAGCCCAGAACTCAACCCTGGTAGCCATGATACTGAAACAGTTGTACTTATTTGGCATGGACAACAACAGAGTGGGCAATGCCTATTACTCCTCAGGCAGATGTGAGTGATACCAAGGGACAATTTTGTTAAGAGCAAGGCTTTGTGAAAATGACATTGCTTTCAAGGATGATCAGAATGGATGTTTGGAGAGTGCAAAGAGTGCAATGTTAGAAAATTTTGTTTCTACCCTTGATTTTTAAATTTTGTTAATCCACTAGATGCTGTGAATATTGTCACTACCTGCAGTAATGTTGAAACAAGTGTACACATGGGGAAAGGGGGCATATTGTGGAGGCTAGGAACTTCAACAAAACAGAGGATCGAGAAGTTGAAGGTGTGATCCAGAGAATCCAGATAATGAAGTTGTAGGTGAAGTATCGAGGGTAAGGGGTGTTGTGGGCAAGGTTCCCGGTTTAGCTGTGGTAATTGTTGGTGCAAGAAAGGATTCTGAGACATGTTCGTAGCAAAAAAAAATCTTGTGAAGAAGTGGGAATTATGTCCCTTGGGAGTGACTTGCCTCAAGAAGGAAGTGAAGGTGATGTTTTAAGGACTGTTATGACGATCCCTCTGCTCATGGTGTTCTTGTATAACTTCCTCTTCCACAATATATTTCTGAGGAGAAGATTTTAAATGTTATAATCATAAAGAAGGATGTTTATGGCTTCCATCCTTTGAACATAGGACGTCTTGCTATGCGAGGGAGAGAGTCTCTATTTGTCCCTTGTACATCGAAAGGATGTATAGAGCTGTTGCTTTGATATGATATAGATATGATGGGAAGAGAGCAGTTGTGATAGGCCGTAGCAATATTGTTGGAAGACCATGTTGACGAAAGTGTAACTAGGTTTGGTCTTCATAATGACATGATATTTTCAAATGATTAAATAAAGAGAATAAATTATTTTGTATATCTTGCTACATGGGTTTCATGAGCAAGAAGTGTCATTAGGTCAAAAACTTCTTCTTGATGTCTTTAGGATTTTATTTATATGTCAAAGAGTCATGTCATGTATTAAGAATCTCTTTATGAGCCTATGTGTAATGTACTCTATTCTACAAAATGTGTAGAAGCCCTCCAAAGACCAAGCATAATCCTCCAAGAAGTTTGCAAGCAAAAACAAGAAGAAATCCATCATGTCGGCTCCAAAATAAAATTAAATAGATAAAAGGAAGACATGTCGGCTAGAAGAAATAGTCACAACGTTTCACTTGGTAACATCAGCTCAAAATAGGAGCATGAACCACTATACCCACTTATGGTCAGAACAAAAATACAAGCACAAAACTCACATTTCTCTGAACTGCGGATGGGTATGAGGTGCAGGATGAGATCTCAGTTGGGTATAGGATATTAGAAGGCCGCATCAAATGCGGTGATGATCACTTGGTTGGGTAAATGATCTCAGAAGGGCTCATCGAATGCGGCGATGATCACAATGAGGAAATCTAATAGTTCCCTCCTCCTTGGTGGTGTACATCTCAACGAAAGGAAGCACAATTATTATATCTCGATGATGAAGAGATCTCCGGAACCCTACTAGAGCCATAACAATCTTGACAAGCAGAAGTCTCAAGAGATATCACCGTATAGGAATCAGATCTGTCTCTAGCAATCTCGACATTTTAATGGTGAAGCTAATCCAAGTGATATCTCTGTTACAATTGCGGCATAATGAAAAGCAGTGACAAGGGTTACATCGAAAATCCTACAGGTTCAATGAAGAGGATCACGATGATCCCATAGTAGAACATACTTGTCATCCCTCTCAGAATTCTCAATCACAGCTGTAATGATATTGACATTGCAGATAGTCGTAACATATGAAGACTCATATCTCAATCACATACTTGATTCTTAATGTAATCATAATCGTAATATATTCGTGATAAGGAGGGATCTCTGAGATCGTTGGCATAGATGTAATCATGGTAGTTATAGGATCATGATTTTGATCTCGATATAACTCATATCTCAACGATCTCATTGTCTCGATGGTATAGTAATGATCTCATTGGTACTGTTGTGAATGTCTCTGTGTTGCAATAATAGTGATCTCACTGAAAATACATCAATGATGATCTCGGTGAAGGAACAACAAGGATAATCTTAGTAAAGGTACAACACTAGCAACAATCATAATGTTGATCTCAACAGTGATAGAGAAAGGGATTGATGTCTTGGTCTTGGAGTGGCAGGATGGGTCAAGGGTCATGGTCTTGGTATTTGTCAATTGGAATTTCGATAAGAAGAATTCTGTGTGGGTTCTCCTCTCCAAGAGGGGAGAGGTTTTAGCCTTGGCAGAGAGCCAAATATCTTGTGTTCTTGTCTCTTTGTTTTGATAGCAGTTTGATGATGTAATTACACACACTAATAATAATAAGAAGTTCAAGTTAAGAAGAATTGTCAAAGGACTTCACAATTTTTTTATCATGCTAAGAAGAATCACCTTAATTCTGAATGCCCTAGATTCTTCAACAGACCAATCGCTATGCTTTTGCAGATATTACTCAGGAGGCAAATATTGTTGTTTTTGCCACAGGTGTGGAAAATTTGGATCGTGGTGACTGGATGAAGCTTGGAGTTGTGGTGATTGATGTTGGCATAAATCCAATGGAGGATCAAGGAATCAATGGTTGATGTTTCTTCTTGTGATATAGCTTTGGCTGTAGAGGAAGAGTTGGAACATAGTTATGAGAGTGGTCGTGCCTTCTTGAGGGATTTGAAACTTGTTATAGCCTAGATAACAGTGAAGGATTGGTCCCCTGTAGATTTGAAGTGTGTTGCTATGAAGGTTGACATCCTTTGCAAGAATTTGATTTTTGCTGTTAAAGCAGGATGCATGGATTTGCAGGACACAAGTCTTGAGATTGTAGCTCTAGATGAATCTACATTGAATGATAAAATATTGTGTCGCCTCAGATCAGCGCTAGAAAGTGTCTTGGAAAGAAGAGGCAAAACTGGTGATATGTGGCACTCTAAATTTTAGGACTTTTTAGGGGCATTGATTGAGAGACAGCATGATCGTGTTCATAAGTGGCTTTGCAGCAACATTGTAGAATTTTGTTGCAATAATGATATACAAAAGTTGCAATTGGAGGCAATTTTATCCCTAGCAATATTGAAGTAGGGGCTTTCTGTGTGGTTGTAAATGTTTTGTATGTTTTTGGCGATGTTTTCTAGAGCAAGGCCATTCCTATGATCACTCTTGTATGAGTAACCATGTTTGTGTCAAGAAGTGAACATATTGTTCTCTTGAATTAGATTAAGGAAATGAAGTGGAGAATTTCTCTTCTCAATTTGATATGCTTAGCTTTGATGTATAGATCGTTCATATATTTCATGATGGGGTGAGCACAAAAACATTCATCATCAGATTGTTGTAGTCTAGAAGGAAGGGAGAATCGAATATCTTCCCTCTGTTCAAGTTTGCAAGTATTTATGAAGCACCATAAGAAGTCTTAGCGCATTACATAGGAGAATAAAGAGACAGTAAACTTGATTCATTTCAGCCTCATCAATTGAAAAATAAAAGGTCACAAGCAGCGTTGCTTCTGAGACAAGAATATATATTCCAGGAAAATCAAGGACAAACAAGATCGGAAAAGTGCCAAAAGCCACTCATCAGGTGGTCAAGTTTTAACATTGTTGCATTCTATCTACTCAAGTATCAAGGAAAGGACATTGAACATTGAAGATTGTGAGGTGATTGCATTGGAAGGCTAATTTATTGAAGTTTAGAGACCATAATTATTTTTGTGAAAGCCTTGAGGAATAAAGTCGTATGTAAAGCAATTGAATCTTTTTAGCGTTGTTGGGTAATATGAGAGGTTCATGTTACATACATAAAACTTGTGAAGAGTGCAAGTACATGACTTTGTTTTACATCAGATTTAAAACTGATTCTCACTTCATTTGAGAAGAGGTTCAAGTATTCAATTGTATTGAAAGCATTCGAGGCAAGGGTCCCTAGTTCAATTTTCAGTTGGTGACCATACTGATAGGTGCCATTCCAAAAAATGGAAAGAAGACAAAATCAAGACAAAAAGGTCCAGTGCAACATAAATCTTATTGCAGCGAAAACTTTGGCATGCTCTGCGAGCTTTATTACAGATGATGGGCATCATATTGGTTGTGATCATTTCAAGAATATTTTTCATCATGTCATTTCTGTCATTGATAAATTGGGGTCCATCTACATAGATATCAAGCCAACAAAGTTCATGTTTTTCCTTCGCATGCTTTAGGCTTGAGTGTGTATTTTAAGTCATAAGAACTTGCCTTAGGATGGCATCTGAAAATATGCTATGAGTTATTTATTGAATGCAACACAATTCTTTCTATATATATAGAAGGAAGAGATGAAGAACAAAGTGGTTAGTGATGAGATGGAAGTCAAAGGTTAACACTAGGCAGATTCAGTTTTCAATAAAAAAACCAGCCTTATCTAAATCAATTCCAGCAATCATGGAATTCGTTAGAAATAAGTGCAGATTGGATAGAGATTGTATTGAGCATTTTAAGGCAGTGCTAGAGTATCAAAAGGAAGATGGCAAAATACTTTATGATCAAAAAATCCCAAAATTCCAGGAAGACCAATAAATAGAGGTGAAGTGTTTTCAAAAGCATTTGAGAGATCATTTGAACATACCCAATATTTTCAGGTAGTCCTTTGGCAGTGAAAGACTAAGTAACCCATTTGACGACCAAAGTTTCACTGATCAAAGGACCAGATCCAAATTTTAAGGAGGAAAATCAGTGCCAGTAAAATAATTTTCAGAATTGAAGGCAAAAGACTTGCAACAACTCCAGATTTCCTACAACTAATCAAGAGATATTGTTTATTTTGATACATTATGGAGACTTTTATTCCATAAAAATAGAAACGGTTAAGCTTGATCATTTTTCTATATATTGTTTTATTTTCATTGTAAAAGGGTTGGATTTTGATGCTAAAACCTCTCAGCTTTGTAAAACTTTTATTTCATAAATCTTAATTGAAGCCTTCCAAGCTCCAGTTAATGACATAAATTGTGTTTCATGTTGTTTTTCCAGTGTTTTCATACTCTCTTTCTGCGCATGTTCAAAGTATTATAGGAGATCTGGTTAAGGTTAGATTGAGTTTCAATCTCTCTGAAATTCCCTGCAAATTTATAATCTTTTAAAGAGATTAGTATATTGGATTGTATGTCTGGGGTAGCTTTTCTTTGAACTGGTTATTGTTTTTCCTTCTATCTTCTACTGAATGTGTTTTGTTGGGTTGTAGAAGCATTCTACATGCATCCAAATTTGCCTTGTTAATTAAGTATTTTGTCCGACTCCTTAATTATCAGGGATCACCATATATTCATTTTTCAAATTCTTTAAAAGTTAAGCTCTTCTGTCAGGCTAGAAGCTGACACTTTGAGAAAGGACTTTGCAAGAGAGGGATCTATTCATGAACATGAATTGTGCAATCATTAGTAACCACCCCATTAAATCCTAAATCTGGCCATTATGCTTCAAAGGATATTGTTCAGTGAAAGGTGAACAACGTTAAACAAAGCCTTGTAACTACTGAGGGAGCTCCCTCTGGTTCAAGGGTCAACTTTAACCTAAAGGCTCATTGATTTGGTTTCCTGGTGTAGTTTTTGCAGCCAAGGACTGCCTATGGAAAACACATACAACATTTGGCGCCATTGCTGGGGAGCGATGTAATGAAGAGATCTTTCTACAGAGAACGATAGAGATTAGATCTATTCCTTGTTGGTGAACAAGGAGTAGGCATTTAATATTGGTTACATTTTTTTCACCCGGTGACTCCACTTCGTCATATGGCGATTCCACTAGGTTACCGATCCCACTGTTTCGAGACCTCAGCTACACAAGGCTCATTGATAGTTGTAGACAACAAAAAATGTTTTTTCTTCTCAGTTATGATCGTAAATATAATATTTCCACAGAGGATACAAATCCCAAAGCTCACTTGTGAGTATAAGTTTCCCATGGAATTTGAATTTTACATTATACATATTTTTCAGATTTTCAGCGGATGGCAACGTGGTTTGTCAATAAACCCACTCCTCACTTGCTTACTTTGGAAAAAAAATTACACCTAACAGTGTAAAGTTTTTTAATTCAGTTAGATATAGGTGTGCGGGATTGATTATTTATTTTCAGATTCGGTGTACAATAGATCAACAATTGTTTCAGTTATGTTTCAAGTTTGTAGTATCAAGTTTGGTTTGGTTGAGTGCAATGACTTCCAAGGGATCAAAATGAGTAAAATTATTGTTGATTAACTAATTGACTTCTTAAACCCGATGAATTAGGCACTCTTTTGTTTATTTTCATTTGCAGTGTCAAGTCTTTTACTTGAACAATTTTCAGCTTTCAGATTGCAATGTCAAGTCTTTCAGTTCAATAGTTTTCAACTTTCATATTTCAGTGTGAAAGATTCTTTGGATTAGTGCAGGCAGTATGGTTTCAGATTGCAGCTTCAGGTCACAGGTTTACGGTATGACTCCATGCCTAACACTTAAGGCAGCTGGTCTACTAGTTCTCTGCATCCCATAGGGGGAGGCAGTCCCCAGTTGGAGCTGAATTTGTAACTTTTTCCAACTCCCGGAAAGTTGCAATTTTTATTTTATTTTAGCCAATTTACATTTCAGCTAAACCTTTCGACATATATAAAATTTCATTGAAATATGGTTGGTCGGCTAATTTGAATGATTTTGAATATTTTAAGTATGTAATTTTATTAAAAATATTAAATTATATTTTTATTAGAATTATTTTATTT
Organism: Pinus taeda; assembly: GCA_000404065.3. Lineage (NCBI taxonomy): Eukaryota > Viridiplantae > Streptophyta > Pinopsida > Pinales > Pinaceae > Pinus > Pinus taeda. The sequence continues at coordinate 23,841 of APFE031226118.1, read as the reverse complement.
AAAATTTAAAATTATTTGAAAAAGAAAATGTTGGGCTTATCACCCAATCTTTAAGTTTTCCATTTCAGACCCCCCAGGTCATCTAAGATCTAATAGCTAAGGGGGGGTCCGGAATCTTGTTTTAAAAAAACCGCTTCTTCTACGTGGCAAAAATTGGAGCATTTCGGCGCCCCTAGGTGCAAAACAACTTACCATTATGAGACCCCTCCAAAATCCACTGGTGGTTTCAGGGACAATGCAAAGGTTAATTCTGCCAAGTAGGGTTTAAGGTGGCAATACGATCCTAGTGTGCCCACGTTTCAGATGCGCAACATCTATCTTTGCCATGAGAACGACAGCTAACTGTAAATCAAATTTTTTCTAATAAATTTGGGATGGCAGATATATTCTAGCGCAGGTAATGATGCTTGGAATGGAGAGGAGTAGGGGTTTGCTGAGGATGCACGCATAATGGCAGAGCAGGATGCAGCTGCACAAATACCTGTTGCCATTGTGTTTAGTTCTTAGCCATATCAATGAAAATTCCTCAATATTCATTCAGAGCGCAGCTATGACCTTTTGGAAAGGATTGCGGGAAAAGAAAAGTTAGGCAACTATGGAGCTGATATACTTGGTCTAATGAACTCTGCTAAGAATACACAAGATGTATGTATGAGTATGGAGGAAATCGTTGATGAATGCAAGATTTTCTACTTTATGGGACATGAAAGCACAACAAACTTGTTGACATGGACCATGATATTACTGGGAGTGTGCATGAAGATTGGCAGGGACATGTACGCAAGGAGGTGTTGGAAGTATGTGGAAAAATGCCCCAGATATAGATAGCGTGAATCTCTTTAAGAATATGGGAATGATTCTAAATGAGGTCCTTAGACTTTATCCACCAACAACGTTTATGCAATGACAGAGATACAAACCAATGAAGCTTGGAAACCTCTCAATTCCATGATCCATCGTTGTGGGGAAATGATGTAAAGGAGTTTAATTCATCACGATTGGTGAGGGAATTGCAAAAGCTGCAAACCATCCATTCACATTCATGCAGTTTGGAATTGGTCCAAGGGTATGCTTGGGGGCGAACTTTGCTCTGTTGGAAGCGAAAGTAGTATTAGCCACGACTCTACAACGATATTCTTTGTCATTTCGTCATCTTATGCTCATGCACCTGTCATGTTTCTCACCATGTGACCCCAACATGGAGCCCAAGTGATCCTACATATGAACTAGTGCATCTGCACAATTATCTTCTTTTGTTGCTCCAAACCAGGAATTACAATTATTCCCACAACTTAGCAATTCTGCAGGTGTTTCTAATGCAGTTGATAACCTTGTTCCATGGTTTGTTGTTCACCAAACCTCAGATTTTAATAACATCAATGCCCATGGAGCAATGTATTTATTTCGTAGACCTTTAGAATTTCAATTGTGATTAGTTCAACGATACTGAATATCCACCATTGAATGTTAGGCCCCTATACTACTAGTGTAACCCCTTATTATTATTAGCACAACCCGCTTATTATATTGATGTACCCATGTAGTGCCCATATTGTTACTATTGTGTCCCATAGAGGCCCACTATTGTTATTATTGTGCCCTTACATTATTATTTTTATATAGGCTCTGATTATATAATGACCCCTTAGACTCCTATATATAGAAAGAAGGTATTTTCATTTGTATCATCCAAGAATTGTTCATTTATGTAATGTAAAGGAGGTTTCCCCCTCGAAGAGGCTGAATTCAAAGGCGTTGATCTATCTTTTCTTGAGCTGATTTCATAACATTTGGTATTAGAGCTTTGGATTCTAGGGTTTCGTTGCTCCAAACAGGTCATCGTGGAATTTTCGCTATAACTTTTTTTCTGCGACGTTTCATAAGCTAAAAAAAACCCATTTGAGAAGACATCGCACTAAATCTCAGGTCTTAATTTCAGAGCTTTTCGCACTATATTTTCGGAGATATGAACTAAGGAAGTTGGTCCTTTTGCAAAATCCTGAATTACATTCAAAACAGGTGACCTGGGGCAAATCATCATAACTTTCTCTCTGAGCATCAGATTGAAATTTCATAAGAAGGTACAGAAAGAGAACGAACTGTAGTGTCTTGTATATATTTTTCAATGCCAAAGGTCAAAACAGAGACACTTGGCACGTCGTACAAGTTCGCTCTACTGAATTAGTCTATAATCAGGTCACTGTGGGAGATTTGGTATAACTCTTCATTGGAGAATCCAATTGGCACCAGACTGGTGGCATTAGAAAGAGGACACAGAGGGCTATCACAAGTCGTAATTTCAGAACTAGATGATCCGAAATTACAGAGATACATCAGAGGCAATATCGAGCTCCTACAAAGTGAAAAAAGGTGTGTATATTTTTTTAAATGTTTTCTTAAGCTTGGTTTGAAAAATTATTTTGAAGGAATTCAAAGGGCATAGTGAAGCATTATTATCAGTAATTGATGCCCCGAAGAAAA
>APFE031226118.1:0-15650 GCA_000404065.3 Pinus taeda | reverse complement strand
ATGGGAGAAGTATGCTCAGGGAAGAGGAAGCCCAAGTGGCTTCAGGACACCTTGAGAGATGCCACATCTGTTGCTGAGCCTAAGAGGCTGGTCAGAGAGAGTAGACCACCTGAGAGGTTTTGTAGCTATATGGCAATGGCTACCAACATCCTTGACTCTGAGCCTTCTAGCTATGAGGAGGAAGCTTGCCAGCAGGTCTGAAGAGAGGCCATGCAGGAGGAGCATTCTTCTATCATGAAGAATGATGTTTGGGAGGTGGTGCTGAGGCCTGAGGGAAAATCCGTGGTTACTTCCAGTTGGCTTTACAAGGACCTGGCATGCCAAAATTGGAATTATGTTACTGCCCAGCGTGCAACCCAAAATAATGAATCCATATGCTTGGAGAATATCCCAGAACTTAATCCTGGTAGCCATGATACTAAAACAACTGTACTTATTTGACATGGACAACAACCAGAGTCGGCAGTGCGAATGGCTCCTCAAGCAGATGTGAGTGATACCAAGGGACAATTTTGTTAAGAGCAAGGCTTTGTGAAAATGACATTGCTTTCAAGGATGATCCGAATGGATGTTTGGAGAATTCAAAGAGTGCAATGTTAGGAAATTATGTTTCTACCCCTGATTTTTAAATTTTGTTAGGCTACTAGATGCTGTGAATATTGTCACTGCCTGCAGTAATGTTGAACCAAGTGTACACATGGGGAAAGGGGGCATATTATGGAGGCTAGGAACATCAACAAAAAGAGGATCGAGAAGCTGAAGGTGCTGATCCAGAGAGTCTAGACAATGAAGTTGTAGGTGAAATATCTAGGATAAGGGATGTTGTTTGCAAGGTTCCCGGTTTAGTTGTGGTACTTGTTGGAGAAGGAAAGGATTCCGAGACCTATGTTCGTAGAAAGAAAAAAGCTTGTGAAGAGTGGGAATTATGTCCCTTGGGAGTGACTTGCCTCAAGGAGCAAGTGAAGACGAAGTTTTAAGGACTGCTATGATGATCCCTCTGCTCATGGTGTTCTTGTACAACTTCCTCTCCCACAACATATTTTTGAGAAGAAGATTTTAAATGCTGTAAGCATAGAGAAGGATGTTGATGGCTTCCAACCTTTGAACATAGGACGCCTTGCTATGTGAGGGAGAGAGCCTCTATTTGTCCGTTATACACACCGAAAGGATGTATATAGCTATTTCTTTGATCTAATATAGATATGATGGGAAAGAGAGCAGTTGTGATAGGCCGTAGAAATATCGTTGGGAGACCAGTCGCCATGCTTTTGCAGATATTACTCAAGAGGTAGATATTGTTGTTTCTACCATAGGTGTGGCAAATTTGGTTCATGGTGACTGGCTGAAGCCTGGAGCTGTGGTGATTGATGTTGGCATAAATCCAGTGGAGGATCACAATAAGAAAAGAGGTTACCGATTATATTTTGACAAGATCAAGATGGAGGTGGAGGCATTGGAGCAGATAAAAGATAAATAATCATTTTTTTGAGAGAAATAAGATTTCTTTGATTTCAATGTACTTGTTCGCATCAAGGAATCAATGGTTGATGTTTATTATTGCGATATAGCTTTGGCTATAGAGGAAGAGCTGGAACATAGCTATGAAAGTGGTCATGCCTTCTTGAAGGATTTGAAACGTGTTATAACCCAGATAATAACGAAGGATTGGTCCCCTGTAGATTTGAAGCGTGTTTCTATGAAGGTTTATATCCTTTGCAGGAATTTGGTTTCCGCTGTTAAATTAGGATGCATTTATTTGTAGGACACAGGTCTTGAGCGTGCAACTCTAGATGAATCTACATCAAATTATAAAATATCGTGTTGTCTTAGATCAACACTAGAAAGTGTCTAAGAGGAAAAAATGGTGATATGTGGCACTCTAAATTATAGGACTTTTTAGGGGCATTGATTGAGAGACGACATGATCATGTTCATAAGTGGCTTTGCAACAACACTTTAGAATTTTGTGGCAATAATGATATTCAAAAGTTGCAACTGGAGACAATTTTAGCCCTAGCAGAATTAAAGCAGGTGCTTTCTGTGTTAGGTTGTAAATGTTTTGTATGTTTTTGGTGATGTGTTCTAGAGAAAGTCTATTCCTCTTATCACTCTTGTATGAGTAACCATGTTTGTGTCGAGAAGTGCATATAGTGTTCTCTTGAATTAGATAAAGGAAATGAAGTGGAGAAATTCTCTACTCAATTTGATATGCTTGGATTTGATGTATAGATTGTTCATATATTTCATGATGGGGTGAGCACAAAAACATTCATCATCATATTGTTACAGTTTAGAAGGAAGGGAGAATCGAATATCTTCCCTCAGTTCAAGTTTGCAAGTATTTGTGAAGCATCATAGGAAGTCTCAACACATTACAGAGGAGAATAAAGAGACAGTAAACTTGATTCATTTCCGCCTAAGCAATTGAAAAATAAAAGGTCACAAGCAACATTGCTTCTGAGACCATAATATATATTCTCGTAAAATCAAGGACAAACAAGATCTGAAAAGTGTGAAATGCCACTCTATTGTACTATGTAACAACCCCCCATTTATATATAGTAATAGCTAATATTAGACATATAAATGGGGACCCTTTTATATTTTTAGTCTTTGAAAAATAAATCCTAACTCTGAATTGCCTTGAAAACTCTTAGAAAACAACCTAAGTTTAGGATACTTATCGCAAATCACATTTCACATTTTTCATGTAAACACCTTTAAGTAAATCCCGAATTGCGATATGCGATCAAACCTCCCGCTGCGATATTCCGACCAGAACGCCTTGAGAATTACAATCACACTTCGCAGAAATCACAAATAAATAAGCCATGCCATTGTGTCATCCTTTAACGATTTGCGAAATGTGATATTTGCAATCACATTTCGCATTATAAACAGACAACGCTATATTACATCATTTAAAAGTTGTGATGGGCTAATAAAGCACCAAGTGTGGAAAGAAACTGTGTTAATGAACGATTTGACTGGGTAATTAATGTTTAGCAGCCCGAGGAGATGTAATGATTTTTCAAGTTATGGCTTGTTAACACTAAATATCTCATTTGAAATCCTCCCACAATTCAAAGTAATTTCAGAGAGCTTTCAGTCTTAATTGCCCTATATCGTCTGCGCTGATATATCTCTTCCATTTCAGGCAAGCTTCAAAAGACATGTCATTGCGGAAGGTGATGCAAAAACAAAAAAAGCAGAGCATTATGGAGTCTGAGCTAACAAAAATGTCTCCTATATTCTCTGATACGGTCTTCCGTGCTGATGGGGGAGCAAAAACATGGGAGGTCATATACAACAGTCTTGAGGATGAGTGTCCCAAAGTTACTATCATAAAGGAAACAACTGACTCAATAAAACCTTCGGGAGCCCAATTCAAAGATGCTACCTATTCTTTCCTTCATAGAATAGGAGCAAGAGAAAATACTCCCATATACTGATATGGTTAGGTGGGTGGTGGAAAACCTCACTATTGAAGACAGACAATTCAAACACTTGAGAATGGAACTCACGGGATTATTCAAAGCTAAAGACCTGAACCAAATGTACCATATACTCGACCCTCAGGACATATATGACAGCTCATACCTTGCCAACTTTGCAAAGAAAAACGAATAACCTTTCAAGATGATCTAGGGTTGGAGGGTACTAGAGAACAAGTTCAAATTTGATAAAATGGATATGTATCCTATAGCCTCTTTGGCTAACCCCTACAACTATGCAGCTGATATGTTATGTAGGCTATACATATTACTTAATAATGCTAAGTTTTCCATAGAATGGATTCTTTTGATTGATGCCTGTGTCAATTCCCACATTATGAATTGGGCCACTATCCTATCTGATAACTTAGCCACTGTCATCACCGAGTATCATCAAAAGAGATCCTCCTCCGCAAAAAACCTTCCTCCATTCTATTTCAGTGCCTACATCATGGATGCCATCTGTTTCTGCACTAAATTTCTAATCATGGGTTGGAAATGGACCTTGCAGGACTCCTACCCTATCCATCTTAGCCATAAACAGATTGGGAATCCCATTACATACCTCATTTCTATAAAATGTGCCATGTTGTTATTTTTCCATTGCATCAATTAATTTTTAATAAGAAACCCCCTAGGGTTTCCAAAGAAGGCACTACATGCCTTCTAGTAGTGGGAAAGTATTTTGTTGAATAATGGTTTACATACATCAGGGTGTTTAGCAGTACAACGGATCCGCATGTCCTCCCTTTGTATGTCTCTAATAAATTATTAGGAAGAGAAATAGCCCACCAGACTGTGGGAAAAGGCTTGACCAAAGTCCTAAAACAAAGCAAGAATTCATTATGGCCATATTTTCCTATTCGGTGCGGTTCCTTTTCATTAACAAATTTCAACCATGCAACCAAAGAGTTAGTAAGCCTAGAAAGCCTCAGGCTCCATACTTTGCCAAAAAGGAAATTTGATCCAGACAAAATAGCACATAACATTATTACTACAATAAATATCAAGCCTTATAATCATGAGGCTAATAATTCTGAAGATCTTTTACAGTGAGCCGAATCCTTCGAACAAGCATTCTAGCGGGAAAGGGAAAATCTGAGTCCTGAAGGTTTTGAAAGCTTTCAGGAGTTCAGAAACAAAAGGCTCGAAATAATTTCGCTGCATTTGTTAAAAATAGAGGACAAGCCTACGCTCAGTGTGACTATCAACAATGAGGGGCCTAATTCTCGCATAGAGTGAAGTGGATAAAGGGGAAACACTGGATACATGGAGGGCCCAAGACACTAAGAATACAACCGAATCCAGCAGGAGGTCAGCCGGAAAGCAGTGTACGAGTAACCCACCTAGAGATATCGGTTCTGAGATCAAAAGCAACAGTTTGGAATAGGAGTGGGATCAATTCAATAAAAAACTACCAAACAATCCCAAGATGACAGATACCCAGGAAACCATGGAGTATCAAACTCCTTTGCATATTCAGAAAAATACAGTGTGAACCGATGGATGAGCAAGCGACAACGTCTCAGTGGATTGAAATCATTCTTGCTTTGCCCACATCGGAAATTGTCTTAAAGGTGACTGAAATCCCTCCTCTAGATGTATTTTACAGCCCGCTGCACAATGTTGTAATAAGAAGACAAAGGAAAAGGAGGGTAGAGACACCCGAAATCCCACCTGGGAATGAACCGATGGACATAGTTTGGAAGGACATTCTTTCCAATCCAGCTGAAAACTTAACCACATTGTCATAGTTTACAGGGGCATATGCAACTGCCACCATGGATAAAGCTACTAAGATATCTATTTTGTTGAAGGAAAAGGAAGAGAAGATTGCACAGCGCGAGCAACAACTCGTAACAAAGAAGGCAAGTATGAATAGGCAGGCCGTTGAGCAGCTAGCCCAATTGCAACAGAACATGGAGGTGTTAAAGATAAGCCATGAAGCAAACATATCGGCCAAAAACATGCAAATCCAAGACTTGCAACAAGCCATGGAAAAATATAAGGATGTTCCTACTATCAAGGAATTCATCAAAGAAGCGTTAGAGCTAAATTCTCTCCTATTAAAACATCAAGAACAATTTTGCCAAAATATGTCACATATCGCTCCTTATCTGATCACCAGTGACAAGCTAATGGATAAGGCGATTGACCAAAGAGTTGAATTTACTGATCTAAACACAAGAATCTCAGAATTGATCGAGTGATAAGAAACAGAAGAGGAAAGAAAAGCTAATCTGCCTGAGATCAAGGAGACACATAAGGACATTCTATTCACGGATTTGGATGCGAGGATCAAACAAGCTAAATTAGTAGTGGCAAGAGCAGCCGGGGTGTCGAAGAACATAGTAAAGGCAGTAAACCACACTTTGTATGGCACCAACCTAGTGAAGGAAGGCAACCCGAAAAAAATTGCCCGATTTAAATGACTTGCATAAAAGTTGGAAGGAAAGAGTGGAAATCCAAAGGGAAGCAATCACAAAGATAGAAAAGATTGACTGGGAGGCGTATTGGCAATACCTTGTCAACCCACACAGCCAAATCATGACCCTTAACTGCTCACTCCATTCAACTCAGTGGATGTTGTCACCTCTCATAGATGTTGTTTTCGCAGGACAGGTCAGAACACATTTTGGGCAGCTCCTCAAGTGAAACTGATGGCCGATATATGCGATTTAAAAGACAAGCTGGGAGACAACAAATCATTATCATAGCCTCTGCTCATCAAGTCACTTTTATTTTTAGTGTTAGTTAACTAGTCAGGAGGAAGGTTGTTTGAAACCTCCTCAAATTTTTGTATAGTCTATTTTTGAACATTAGTTAGAATAGTATTTATATCCTCTCATGCATTTAGATAAGGGTCCATAATTTTGTCAAAAATATTTGCAAAGAATGCACTTTTGTAAGTTTGTGAATGCTTTGGTGAAATTATGGAACATGATCGTTTCTTTTAAATATTAAACTACTTTCGTTTGTTGATGCACCATTGCATACTTGGAAGATAATTTGATCTGAAGAAAGAAGATGATCTATGCCATTAGTCAAATGAGCATAACTTCACATATATGATATTTCTATCTTGTATGATTAGTCCTGTTTTTGTTTAATTACTGATAACACTTTACTTTCATGAATTGTATATGAGATATGTTCTTTTTGTTAAGCTTTAATTGCATTATTGCATGATGCCTAACTGAAATTGTTTATTTTCATATATAAATCATCAGATATATGTGATATAGTTTATACATTTCTTTGACTAACTAAATAGTCAAAAAAAATATCTTTATATGTTATCACCTCTGCTTTATGCGTGATTGATCTTTATTATCACATGTCAAACACATATCTTGTTAGATCGCATATCGCACAGAATTACTCGAGTTTATATTAGATTAAGTTAGCTAGAGATTTACATGATAGAATAGGTCATTTAGTTATCATTATTCTATTGCAATCACTTGAAACCACCCACTCTCATTTTAAAACCCACACTGGGAAATTGGTCCCATCATCTCCAGTCAGAGCCACCACTTTAAACGGAAAGGCGTTGCCTTAAGGTCCATACTTGGTGTTTATGCCCCATGTTGGAGCAACATAAATATGAGGCTTCAACATTTTGATACTAGAAGGAGGACCATCCGACTATGAATGCCATATAAACCTAAAGATCAATCGAAAAACATTCATAAGAGTCAAAACCCCTCCACAACTTCTACACCTTCTAGATCTCGCTCAAAATATCTGGATCAGAAATCTGAAGTTGTAGAAGCATCTCCCTCGTCTCCCAAAGTAGTAAGACAACCACCTTCTCCAGATTACACTCTCGAATCTCCCAAAGTTCACTCTTTGATACAAAAATTGGAGCAGCTATCCATTTCTGCCGAGAAACCAAATAGATCTGAAGCTTTTGAAGAGTGTTACTTCCTTATTACAAGAAACTGGTGTATTAACTAGATTGCAAAGTGAAAGGCTTGGAGTAACTCCTTTTGAGTTTCCCATCCTTCCACGACATAGGAAAGTTATCACATCAAGATCTGAATCGAATACCAGCAAGATCACATCACCCTTCCATCCATTCACTTATACTCAATCCACTTCTTCTCAACAATACATTTCTCCAATTAGTACTTCTACTAGTAATACTAACCCAGTGGTAAGTTCTTCGCCATCAATACCTACTTCTGCACTGACCTTCCTACCTTCCCAGTGTTCAACTCAAGTTATGGCCAATCAACCTGCTCAACCTTGGACAAATCCTGGTGTTGTTCTGGTTGCTAATCCAAATTCTCTCCAAACAAACCCATAAAAATGGTTGCCTAAGTACAACCTTGATTATGGTCTTCTTGCTAAATAACATCTTAATAACTTTATGCTAGCCATGAATCTTAATGGAGTTGCACATGAAGATGTTGTAATCAGACTGTTTCCTTATACCTTTCTTCCAAGGATCTGTTGGATCTTGGTATTTTCCCTTCCAGCAGGCTTAATAAGGGATTGGGACACTTTTCAAGAAGTATTTCTTGCAAAATTTGCTGATGACTGGACCACATCATCTTTAATCAATGATATTTCTAAATTAAAAGCAAATTCAGATGAAAGGATCAAAGACTTCAACTCAAGATTTAGCAAGTTACTAAACAAAATCCCAGCTACCTCAAAACCTGCTGTTGATGTATAAATAGAATGGTACATATCCTCCCTTCCTTCTAATATCATGATTTTTGTAGATAGAGCCAATAAGGCTACCCTTGTAGACAACATGAAGGAAGCTCTGTCTATAGAAAGAAGAATTATTGCTTTAGAAAAGAGGTCACAGGCATACGAAAGGAAGTCAAGAAAGGTAACTTTCAAAGATGATTAAAAAAAAAGGCTTCAAAAGACCCTTTCGATCTTGAAGGGCTTCAAAAAGTGTTAAAGACCATGTCCAATGAAATGGTCGAAATTAAGAAGCAGGTCGCAGAGTCTTCTGCTCCCAAGAAACCTTTTCACTCATTTAAAAGAAAATATTCTTTTGCATCGCAACCACCAAATATTATTTCAAACGCTGAATCAGATCAAGAAGCAGAAGAAGACTCACCAGCCGAAATTGAATAAGAAGTTGAATTAAATGGAATGTGGGATTTCATTCTACCAGCTGAAGAGGAAGCACATGCTATGCCAAGAACTGCAAGAAGTAAAAAATCTCCTAATATGTCTATAACAAATCAGAAACAGAAAACTGCTACTCCTGTAAAGGAGAAAACAGTGAGTAAGAAGTCTAAGACTAGTCAAATTGATCCTATTCCACTAGATCCTCCAAATGCTTCCAAAACGTTGGTAATATCAGATAAAGTGGAATATAACATAGTCAGAGATATGAAAAAGACCAGAGCAAATATTTCATTACATGAGCTGACTAAACTCAAACAACAACAAAAATTTCTATTAAGAGAGTTAAAAGTAGTCCCTGTACCATCTGCTGTAGTTACTCAAGCTGCCTACGATATGGGAAAACCTCCCTCGTCTCTAAATAAAGTAAATTCCACAGATTTAGTTTTAATAGGTGATAGGTCTATTTCTCATACACCTCCATTCCTCCTTACTTATGAGATTTTCAATAGAAATGTCCATAATTTCCTTGTTGATTCAGGAGCCTCTTCAAATATTATGCCAAGGACCGTGTGTACTAAATTGAACATTATGCCTCAAAACTCTGCAGTACACATAGTTCAATTGGACAGGACAAAAGTAGAGGTTCTTGGAGAAATAGCATCAGTTTTAATTAGGCTTTCCTCTAATATTCTAGTGGCAGATAATCGATATTCTAGTGGCTGATATCCCTGAATTTTATGGTTCAATTCTAAGTAGGGATTGGTTTGAAAGGTTGCACGGGTACTTCACAACTGATTGGTCTCACATGTGGTTGCCACACAATGGTAAACCAAACCAAATCAGAGTAGAACGAGAGAAGTTCATGAAATACACAATCACTAATATCGAGGGAAGCAATGAACCTATTGCTTTCATCAATAATATCATTGGAAATTACTCGGATGAGTCATTTTTGGGATCTTTTAATGCCCAAAGATACCATTTTCCAGATAACGCTGCAGCGTAATTCTTCACAAACAGATGCTTCGAAGTGCATAGATGTAGTTGATAAAATTTTAGATAATTCATTGTTTTGGACTCTTTATTTTGATGGTTCAAAATCTGAAAATGGTGCAGGTGCTGGATGTATTTTAATTAACCCGCAAGGAGAGATAACCATGTTAGCCTGTAGACTTGAATTCCAATGCACTAACAATACTGCGGAATATGAAGCATTGATTCAAGGGTTGTATAAAGCCATTTCCTTAATGTTAACTATTTGCATGTATATGGAGAATCTGAAATAGTCATTAAACAGGTAAGAAACACAATTCATTGTGTGTCTGGACACCTTAAACGTTATCAATCTCTAGCCCATAATCAATCTTCTCATTTCACTGCTTTTAACATTTCTTTAGTGCCTAGATTCCAAAACGCAAGTGCTGATTTACTTGCTAATGTGGCATCCAAGCTTATACCTTCGTAAGAATTTAGTCCAGGTAGATTTTCTATAGAATTAGTTTTTAGGGCATCCATTCCTGATAATGTAACAAATTGGAGAGTGTTTAATAATGATGTTGATATAATCAATTTCCTTACATCAGAAAGATCTTATGAGGAACAAATCATAGATGAACATGAGCATGACTCATAAATCAACCATAAACAAGATCAAAACCCGATCCCAAAGTTTGTAGTTAAGATGGAAGATCTCTATGATTTAAAGGAAAGATTTAAGAAAATTACCAACTCCAAAACTTAGAGTTCTACTCTAAGATTTGAAGTAGTAAACCTAGGCTCAACTGAAAAACCTCAAAATGTCAACTTAGGTCTTTGCTTGTCATCTGAAGAAAGAATATAATTCATTAAGTTGTTGAAAACATATAAAGGTGTATTTTCCTAGGATTACGCAGATCTCAAGACCTATGATACCTCTGTGATTCAACATACCATACCAATGACTTCTAATGAAAATCCAGTTCAATGGAAGCTTAGGAAAATTCACCCAAACCTTGAAAGTCAAATCAAATCCGAATTGAACAAGATTCTGAAAGCCAAAATAATCTTTCCTGTTAGACACTCAAAGTGGGTATCAAATATGTTGCCTGTGAGGAAAAAGAACGGTGATATTAGGATTTGTATTGATTTTAGGAACCTAAATAGAGCTTGTCAAAATGATAACTTTCCTTTGCCTACCATGGAACAAATATTGCAATCAGTTGTAGGTTTCGAATTAATGTCTTTTCTAGATGGATTTTCAGGATACAATCAAATTCTTGTACATCCAGATGACAGATTGAAGACAACATTCAGGACTAAGTGTGGGATATATGCTTATCAGAAGACGCCTTTCAGACTCATTAATGCAGGTGCTACATTTCAACGTGCTATGGATATTACTTTTAAAGGTCTGATTAATATTTATTTACCTAGATGACATTACAGTCTCTTCTAAGGATAGAAACAATCATTTAAATGACCTAAAATTCATTTTTGAAAGATGTAAGAAATATGGAATTTCTTTAAATCCCAAAAAATCATATTTTGCTTTACCAAAAGGCAAACTCCTTGGATTTATAGTGTCCAAGAAAGGGATTTATATTGATCCTGATAGAGTTCAAGAAATTAAAAAGATTCCTATCCCACATAATAAAAAGACCATGCAATCATTCTTAGGCCAAATTAATTTTGTAAAAAGGTTTGTTTGAGAATTTTCACAGATTGTCCTACCCCTCCAATCAATGATAAGAAAGAATGTTTTTTCAAATGGGGTAAAGATGAAAGAGAGTCATTTGAGTTGATAAAAAAAACCAATTATCAATGCTCCTTATTTAACAACTCCTGACTTTCTCAAACCTTTTGTGTTATACACTTTTTCATACGATACATCATATGCAACAATTTTAACACAACTAAATGATCAAAATATAGAGGCACCATCTCTTTTTTTAGTTCCAACTTGCAAGGTGCCGAGTTAAACTATTCAACTGTTGAGAAACAAGCTTTCGCTGTTTTTAAAACCTTGAAACATTTCATACCTTTTCTTCTCAAAACCCATACAAAAATAGTAGTACCTTACCCTGTAGTAAGGAAATTATTGATTCAAAGAGAAGTAGGGGAGAAAAGATCCAATTGCGTCAATGTGTTTCAAGAGTACGATGTAGAAATCTGGCCAGCTAAAATTGTTAGGGGCCAAGGTTTTTGCAGGATGCTAACTGGAGCTTCCCACTTATCAGCAGAAGAAGACCAAGGTAATGAAGTGAAAATATCAGAGGTAAGCCTCAACAATGCACAATCACAGTATGCTAATTTGAAGTTTTATTTAAAGAATGGATATGCTCCTATGCATCTCAATTATAAAACAAAGCATGCTTTAAAGTTAAAATCAAATCAATATGAATTAATTGATGATGTATTGTTTATAAAAAACTATTATTTGGTATTATTAGGATGCCTAGAAAAACCTGAAGCTGAAAAGGTGATGCAGGAATTACATGATGGACCAATTGGAGGTCATTTAGGAGGAAACACCACAACTCATAACATCTTGCATGCAGATAATTATTGGAAAAAAAATATTCAAGAATGCACATGAATATGCAAGAAAATGCAAAACTTGTCAAACTGCAGCCAAAAGAGAAAAGAAACCAACGTTCCCTTTGCAACCAATCAATATCCAACAACCATTTGAACAATGGAGATTAGATATAATTGGTGAGATTGTTCCTAACTCTTCCAAGAAGCACAACTACATCCTTAAAACTACTGATTATTTCACAAAATGGATAGAAGTTATTCCACTAAACATAGCTAATACAAAAAATATTACAGATTTCATTGATCAGTACATAATTACCAGGTTTGGCTTACCCACAACTTTAATGTTTGACAATGCATCTTATTTCTATGGAAATACAATGGTAGAATTTGCTTTAAAGCGAGGTTTCAAATTAAAGTATTCAACCAAATATTATCCACAAGGTAATGGGTTAGCATAATCAATAAACATAAGCCTTATTAGAATCATCAAGAGGGCTATAGACCAAAATCATAGGAATTGGCACAAAGTGTTGACATTTTCTCTTTGGGCAGACATAATTACACAGAAGCCCTCCATCGGTTCTTCTCCTTTTGCTTTAGTTTATGGAGAAGAAGTTGTTCTACCCACAAACATAGCAATCCCATCTCTCGCCCTAGTGCAATTCATTGATGGAAACCCTTCCTCTTCTCTTCAAGCAAGACAATTCCAAATTCTTAAGCTTGAAGGAGAAAGAGAGAAGCCTAAAGCAACCCACTCCCATCATCATCAATTAGTAAAAGCCTATTTTGATACAACCTTTGCCAGGCATAAAAATTTTGTAGGTGATCTGGTTTTGAAATGGGACAAAGCACACGACGAAAAAGGTAAACATACCAAATTCCAAAGACTCTGGCTTGGCCCTTTCCAAATCATTGATAAAATTGGTCAATCACCATTTCTTTTACAAGAATTGTCATGTAGGATGGATTCCTTGCCCATTAATGGGAAAATTCTGAAAAATTACTTTTTCTAGAAGATAACCTCTTCTAATTCTATACCATATCGCCTTTAAGATTCTTAGGAAAATAAAGGTTAAGTAGTATTTACTTTTGGCTTCTCAAAATAAAATCTTTGATTATATTTCGATTTTTCGCTTCTATAAGTAGGAAAAGTTAAAGAAGTAATTAGGACATTTGAGTATCAAAATGAACTTGATTTATTTGGAAAAATTTGACCTTGCTAAAACATTTATTCTATGAACAAGCTCTTATCTTTATAAAGTATAGATGTTTTGTTATTAGACAAGAAAATAATCTTAAACCTAGTAAGTACTTTCTACAAATAAGTATCTGAAAACTCTATCATTATCATCCAAAACTCTTAAAAGGGCCAATGGTTCACCCCATATGATAAAATTTTCCTTTTTGAGAGTGTAATTCTAAAATATGCAAAACTTAGAAGATAATAAGTCTCATTACGAGCTTGCTTACCATGATCATAGGGGAATAATTAAATTGATATTACCAAAACTGCATGCCAAAACATGATAATAACCAATGATCTAATCAATCAAAAGACAAGGGGTCTCATCCAGAGTTAGCTTTTTTAGTTTAGTTACAACCAGTGAATGGCATTGTCATTATTAGGTTACCAAGCCTAGACAGAGTCTTTTAAGGAACTTAAAAAGAAAGATTATATAAGAAAGAAAAATGACAAGATCCAAATGAGATTGAAAGCAAGTGAATATCATTTTGAATTTTGAAAATTGCTTCAGATGGGACAATGAGTCATTGTTGGTTAAAAGATAACCCTGTCGAGGCTATAAACGCCTGCAGGCAGTAGAGGCTCGATTTGTGATAACTAAGTAAACAATAAAAGCTAGTCTGTGGAAGACACCTACTATATCTCTTTAAATCTTAATATTGACTGATGGAAACATTTATATTTTTATCACTACAAGAGAAAAGTAGTTGAATGAACAACTTGAGTAGGTGATTATGATTCCAGAGAAACGTTGTTTAGTTTATAACTCATGTAATTATTATTCCTATAACTCTTCTAATTTTGAAAGTTCTAAAAATTTCAGAAAACCATTAGAGATAACTGGTTCTCCCAAGTAAATCACCAATTGTTGTACTATGTAACAACCCCCCCATTTATCTATAGTAATAGCTAATATTAGACATATAAATAGGGACCCTTTTAAATTTTTAGTCTTTGAAAAATAAATCCTAACTCTAAGAAATTGTCTTGAAAACTCTTAGAAAACAACCCAAGTTTAGGATCCTTATCGCAAATCGCATTTCACATTTTTTCATGTAAACACTTTAAGTAAATCTCAAATTGCGATATGCGATCAAACCTCCCGCTGTGATATTTTGATCAAAATGCCTTGAGAACTCACAATTGCACTTCACAGAAATCACAAATAAATAAGCCATGCCATTGTGTCATCCTTTAACGATTTGCGAAATGCGATATTGCAATATTCACAATCGCATTTCACATTATAAATAGGCAACACAATATTACATCGTTTAAAAGTTGCGATGAGCGAATAGAACACCAAGCGTGGGAAGTAATTGTGTTAATGAACGGTTTGACAAGGTAATTAATATTTAGCAGCACAAGGAGAAGTAATGATGTTTCAAGTTATGGCTAGTTAACGCTGAATATCTCATTTGAAATCCTCCCATGATTCTAAGTCATTTTAGAGAGATTTCAGCCTTAATTTCCCTATATCGTCTATGCTGATATATCTCTTCCATTTCAGGCAAGCTTCACAAGACATGTCATTGCGGAAGGAGATGTAAAAACAGAAAAAGCAGAGCATTACGGAGTCTGAGCTATCAGAAATGTGTTCCATATTCTCCGATACGGTCTGCAACGCTGATGGGGGAGCAACAACATGGAAGGTCATATACAACAGGCTTGAGGATGAGCGTCCCAAAGTTACTGTCGTAAAGGAAAAAACCAACTCAATAAAACCATCGAGAGTCCAATTCAAAGATGCTTCCTGTTCTTTCCTTCACAGAATAGGAGCAAAAGAGAAAATACTCCCATATATTGATATAGTTAGGTGGGTGGTGGAAAACCTCTCTATTGAAGATAGGCAATGTAGAAACTTGAGAATGGAACTCATGGGGTCATTCAATGCTGAAGTCCTGAACCAAATGTACCATATACCTGACCCTCAGGACAAATATGACAACTCATACCTCGCAAACTTTGCAAAGAAAAATGAAGAACCTTTCAAGATGATCCAGGGTTGGAGGGTACTGGAGAACGAGTTCAAATTTGATAAAACGAGTATGTATCCTATAGCCTCTTTTGCTAACCCCTACAACTATGTAGCTGCAATGTTATGTAGGTTATATGGATTACCTAATAATGCTAAGTTTTCCATAGAATGGATTCCTTTGATTGATTCCTGTGTCAATTCCCACATTATGAATTGGGCCACTATCCTATTTGATAACCTAGCCATTGTCATCACCAAGTATCGTCAGAAGAGATCCTCCTTCGCAGAAAACTCTCCTCCATTCTATTTCAGTGCCTAC
>APFE031226111.1:3654-64151 GCA_000404065.3 Pinus taeda | reverse complement strand
CTTTGTTCTTGGAGTATATCCTCTTCTTTTGACCTTTCTTGCTCCTTTTCTTCTTCCTCTTCACAATCTATGTAGATAATTTTTTCTCAGCACACTTACGACCTTTAGTGTATTTTCTATCACAACTGTAACAAAGCCCTTTGCTCTTTTTTCTTCCAATTGTTGTGCTATCAACCTTATAGGTTGTGGAAAACTAGGGGCAACAACACTTCCATCTTTATAGTTGTGAGTGGTATGCTTCCTGGTTGCCATAATTTTGCTTTCCATTTTTCTTGCTAACCGGAATGCCTTCTCTAATGAATCAGGTTCCAAAGGCGAACATCATGTTGGATATTATCCTTTAAAGACCCTATGAACACATCAATCCTATGCTCCTCTAGAATATTTTTACCCTTATGTTCAAATTTTGGAACTCCTCAATGTGCTCCATTATTGAACCCTTTTGTTTAAGACTTATAATTGGCTAAAAAAAGTGTTGCTTTTTGTATCCTCATAATGTGCTATCAATTCTTCCGTAAAAATTGCCCAAGTGATAAATTGTTTACGAGAGCAAAGCCATTGATACCATACAAACTGATTTGGTTCCAAATATAAAGTTGCAATACATACCTTTTGTGTGTTTTGCACATTATTGAGATCAAAAAATTGCTCCATCTGTAATATCCATGTTGCGGGATCCTTGCCATCAAACTTCCTCATATCAATTTTTAGAATATGGTGGGTCTTCGATCCTACATTAGAGTCTATGAAATCATGATTAACATTTCTTTTGTTAACATCATGAGTTTCCTTTACTACCTTTTCACCATTAGTAAGTATATCTTGTAGAACATTTGTCAAATCTATCTTCAAATCTGCCATGTCTGTCTTCAAATTTGTCTTCAATTCTGCCATGTCTCTCTTCAAATCTGTCTTCAAATCTATCTTCAAATCATCCATCTTAGCTTCCACACCCTTTATCTTAGATTCCACACCATTTATCTTAGCTTCTGTAGCTTTTGTGAGAGTGACATTTGTTGCACTTGTTCTTGTAATTTTGATATATCATGTAGCATTTCTTCCTCTTCTTCATGAGTCATGCTAGAGCTATCAGGTTTCTTACAAGCTGTTTGTATTTTATTTCCTTAGGGAATGAATTACCGATAATAATTCTCTACTATGCCCTTTGAATTCCTTCAAAATAAATTTTCAAACCAAGCTTAAGCAAAAATTTTTAAAAAAATCTACACACCTTTTTTCACTTTGTAGGAGCTCGATATTGCCTCTGATGTATCTCTGTAATTTTGAATAATCCAGTTCTAAAATTGAGACCTGCAGTAGCCCTCTATTTCCTCTTTCCAATGCCACCAATCTTATACAAATTGGATTCTCCAAGGAAGAGTTATGCGAAATCTCCCACAGTGACCTAATTATAGTCTAGTTCAGTAGAGCGAACTTGTACGGCGTGCCACGAGTCACTATTTTGACCTTAGGATCTGAAAAATATATACAAGAAACTATAGTCCGTCCTCTTTCTGTACCTTCTTATGAAATTTCAATCTGATGCCGAGATAGAAAGCTATGACAATTTTCCCCAGGTCACCTGTTTGGAATGTAATTTAGGAGTCTGCAAAAATACCAACTTCCTCAGATCATATCTCTGCAAATATAGTGTGAAAAGCTCTGAAATTTGGATCTGAGGTTTAGCCCGATTTCTTCTCAAATGGGTTTTTGTTTTAGCTTCTGAAACATCTCAGAAATTATAGCAAAAATGTCACGATGACCTCTTTGGAGCAGCAAAGCCCTAGAATCCAAAGCTCTGATACCAAATGTTATGAAACCAACTCAAAAAAAAAAGATAGAAAAGATAGATCAACGCCTTAGAATTCAGCCTCTTCAAGGGGGCAACCTCCTTTACATTACATAAATTAACAATTCTTGGATGATTCAAATGACAAAACCTCCTTTCTATATATAGGAGTTTAAGGAGTCACAATATAACCCAATCGACCTAACAATAATAGTATAAAGCCACAAAAATAACAATAGAGGGATTCTATGGGGCACAGTAATAACAATATGGGGACAATAGGGGCACACCAATATTAATAAGGGATACAACTACAATAGTAATGGGGTAATCACTAGTATTATTGGGACCCAACACATGTCTGTAAAAGTTGAGGATAATGATAACTCCAAATCCACTAAAGAGTGTGATCCTTGAGATGGAATAGTTAAGAATGTTTCTAACTATGATAATATGTTTCAGGGTTCATAGGAATTACAACATGAGAATTTGTTTCATGGAATAATCAAGGATCCAAGCTTACAACCTATAGTTGTGAGTGGAATAGATATATTAGTTAATGTCATTTATGTTAAGAAGAGCATGCATGTTGTTGATTCATTCTCGTTAGCAACAATGTGTTCATTTTTACTAGATATTGTGTTGTGTATACCATAATAATTGCAACGATGAATACAAATGATTGTGAAAGTAAGAGAATGTTTGATTATGTTAATAATTTTATGGAAATTTTCATCCTCATTGGACATCTTGTTGATGAGTCAAGTTTCCAAAATATTTCAAATGGGGAGGATTGATTGATCCCTATAATTGAAGTACATTTATGGTCTCAACTGTTGATGAAAATATCTCCATGTCAAAGATCTCGCTGAGAGCTTTTCAACAACACTCACATGGCATCACGAGGGCTTGACATGTGATATATGTTAACGTGGTAGTACGAATGATGATAGGTGGTAGTACAAATGTTGATGTGTCATGTCGACTGGACTATGAAGATGCTAACATGGCATGTTGACTAAACCATATAGATGTTGATGTGGCATGCTGATGTGATAGTGCTAAAGTGGCAGTGTGTTGACATGGTAGAAGATTTGGCAGGATGATTTTGCAGGTGCAACATGGTCCAATCAGAAGCTACCACATTCTAGTATCAAATTAGCTCTGACGGTAAAACATATGGTTAGAAAAAAAACTTGTTGGGTGGGTTTGAACCCCCAACCTCGTCAAAACTAAACAAAAAAAGTATCATTACACCACTAGTTCAAATCTATGATTGAAACGAGCTAAAGAATATTTAAACTTTAAATTTTACCCATTATTCAGAATTGGATAATCTTCAGGTTTGACATCATGACCTTCACACCAACAAACCAATGGTTTAAGAAACATTCCAATGACTTAATTTTTGTATGGCATCTCAGTAATATTGCATTTGAATTGTAAAACTTACTAGTCCAAGAAATCCCCAACTGTTCGCAGGTTTGACCTATTGACATATCCAATATCAACACATTGATTTCACCATTGCACCAACATGTTGTGCGGTGAAATGATTTGGCAAAAAATATTTTTAAGTATTAATATTTTTAAGTATTTTTAAGAGTGGGAAGTGATTTATGGGAATGCCATGACCTCTATAGAAGATTTGAAGACAAGTTTGTTTGCAGGTTGGAGACCATGTTGATTTAATAATCATTTTTAAATCTCATAATGGATTGTCTTCTCATTGGAATATGACCTAGAGATGTAGCCCAAAATTGGTGAAATCAATAATCTACCCCTTTTTTTGTCTCTATTATTTTATACTATTCATTTCTTCAATTCATCCTTTCAATTATTCATTAATATTTAAAAATTTAAGCTAGTGAAATTCACACTATAGTTATTTGTAAATTAGTTAGTAATTTCAAATCAATCATCTCCTTCTTTTTTGCAATGTCAATATGTAGGCTTCTCACCTTTTTTATTCACTATTGTTGTTCTTTTGATCTTACCCTTTCCTTTATTCTCGCATGCAACTGGTTGAAATAGCTTCTTTAAGAAGTTATCATGGACATTTTTTCCCCTTGACACGATGTGAGTAGCCTCGACATAAACTTCATCAACATTAGTTTGGATAAACATAAGAATAACATGTCTCAAATAACTATGCAACCCACCTATTTACTTTAAAATAATTTCTTTTGTTTAAAGAGAAATGCCCAATCTTAATTCCTTCTTTTTAAAGCTCTTGAGTATAATGTTACACGTTTCTTCCTATGCCTTGTCTTAGATTTTTCCAATCCATTAATTCTTGTTTCATATATCATAATAGATATAATAATTTTTTAATGCAGATGTAAATATATACCAAGAATATGTCAATTTACCTTTCATATAAAGAGATTATTGAACCTTACTCTACCACCATATTAGTATCATGCCTCTAAGTCAAAGAGTATCTACTTAAACCTTGCCTCCAACATCCAGAGTTTTTCGAACCCAAAAATATACTTCTACTTGCCTGATCCAATTATCTAGCTTCTTTGCATCAATTTTGCCATTTTATATCAAAATTTTGAATTTCACATATACATTTAGGAAAGGTAATTTGGAATTAGCCTTGTCTAGTTTCCCTTTCTGAGATGGATATGGATATGGAGGAGGAGGAGGAGGTGGTGGTGGTGGAGGATGAATTTGAAGAGGGTCACCACTGGATGCTTCATCTTTAACTCGAATTGCGACTTCTCCAATTTTTTCTCTATTCTTTATACAACTATTCCATTGTGGCTTTCATGTTTAGAAAGACTTTCAATAAAAATATCTTTAAGAATTATCTAGGAATACTATAACATTTTTGAAACAATCTCCTCAACCTTTTCCTAAAAATAAAAAGGCTTTATGGTCATTATTCTTCATAGAAAGCATTGTTTTCACTAGTAGAAAATGAGCAATTAGTGACTAGGTGACTAAAAAATTTAGTCACCACAGCTTTTCCAAGTGAAATACTACCAAAAATGAGCAATTTTAAGTGACCGAACTAAAAACGACTAACATAAATCACTAATTTAGTCATGAGTTTAAATATGTGACTAGCTAATAAGTAATACAACTAAAAATGACTAACATGAATGACTAATTTTGTCTGAGAGCAAAAATACAACTACCTAACAAGTACTACAATAATATGAATTAGTTTTTTATGTTAGTCATATTAATTGTGTCAAGCAATCTAAACTTACAAGTGATAGGGATTGAAAGGTTGTTAAAGATTGGTTGAAAGGTTATCCTTCCTTAAACACTTCTTCATCCTCACATGGTGTATAGGTGAGCCAACTTTGCACTATGTATCTCAAATAACTTGTAATTTTAAAAATATATTTTTTAATAAAAGAAATTATTTTATGTATTTTTTAAAAATCTATTTATTGAATCTAATTGGATCTAGTTCTAATTTGAAATTAATTTAAAGGGAAATTTTAATTTCTAAGACTATAATATCAAATAAAAACTACTTTAATTTCATATTAACCAACTTACATCCATCTTAACCCCAGATCTATCAAGCGTTGAAAGGGGTCCAATCTCTTGAGATGCAAACTTTTTTTTCTAGTGCCAAACTTGAGGAAATGTTTTCACCTCGAGAGATTGGATCCCTTGTGGCTCTTGATAGTTATAGGGTTAATATGGATCTAAGTTGGTTATATAATACTATATAATATCTATATTTGTATTTGTGTCTCTTTGTTATTCCCTCTCTCTATCTCACCCCCCAAACATACACACACTCTCTCTCCCTCTATTCCCCTTCTCGTCCATCTCTCTCTTCCCCTTCTCTCCCTCTCTATCTATATCATTCACTCTATTCCCTCCCACTCTCCTCTCTCCCTCACTCTCTCCATGACTCCCTTTTCACCCCCTCCCTCTCTCTGCATTTCTCCCTCTCTCCGCATTTCTCCCTCTATGTTTTTCTTGTTCCCTCCCTCTCCTACCCCCTCCAATTCCATCTCTCTCTTCTCATCTCTATCTTCCTTCATCTCTTTCCGTTATCTCCCTCTTCCCTCTTATCTCTCCCCCCAAATCACTCTCCCTCTCTCTCTCTCTTCCATCCAACTCTATCACTATCTCCCCCCCTCCCTATCCTTCATCTCTATGTATCCATTATTATCCCTTCCCCTTCTCTCCCTATCTCTATCCTTTCCTCTTCTTTATCTTCCCTCCTCTTCTTTCTCTTCCCTCCTCTTCTCTCAACCTCACTCTCTCTCCATCTCTCCCTTCTCACTCCTTTGTCTCTCCACCTCTATCTCTCTTTTTCTTTGTTCTTTCCTCCATCTCTCTCCCACTCCAAATCCATTTCTCTCTCTCTCTCTCTCTCTCTCTCTCTCTCTCTCTCTCTCTCTCTCTCTACTCTCGCTCCCTCTCTTCCACCTCACTCTCTTTCCCCCCATCACTCTCTCTTTCTCTCTCTCTATTCTCCAACTTTTTCACTGTCTCGCTCCCTCTCTCTACCCCCTCCCCAACTCTCTCTTAATTTTGATCACATTGTATTGTGTTTATGAAATTATCTAAATCAGAAAAACTTAATTGGTTGTAAAATATTAAACTATATTTTGGATCAATCATGTCAAAGAAAATAAAACAATAAAAAACTTTAAAAAAGCATGCACTATATTTAATCTATTATAATTAGTCAATTTGCTTTCTCTCATCCCTTGGATCTTAGCTTTGATGGAATCTATTCCAGTTCTATATACTATATATAGTATATATATATATATAACGGCATAGGAATTCATCTTTATCTTAATTTTATTAAAACCTTGTTTATTAATTTCTATGGGAAAGTATTTTAGTAGTCCGTGAGGATAGAGGGTTTAGATATTAATCTTCAAATTGTAACATATTCCTTTTATATTCAATAAAAAAAGTTGTAAAATTTAAATTAAAAAAAAAAAAAAAAAAAAAAAAAAAAAATTACTATGAAATAAGTTATGGTTTTTTGGCATGTGGTATTGATAAGCCATGGTATTGGCCCATGGTATTGTAACAAAGAGGATTTACAAGTTAGTATCCATGCTAAAGTGAGGGTGAATATCCATGGTTAACAATCTTGTCATATTGTTATAAAATATTTGATTGTGAAATAATTTATGTTTTTTGAGCGTGTGGTATTGTTATAAAATATTTTGATTCTGAAATAATTTACGTTTTTTGGGCATGTGGTATTGATAATCCATGGTATTGACTCATGGTATTGAAATTAAAGATATTTTTTACAAGTTAACAATATCTAGCGTAATGTGAGGGTGAATATCCACGGTTAAGATCTTGTCATATTGTTGTAAAACATTTTTGTTGTGAAATAAGTTATGGTTTAAGTTATGGTTTTTGGACTTGTAGTATTGATAAGTCATGATATTGGCCCATGGTATTGGTTGTAAAATATTAAACCTATATTTTGGATCAATCATATCAAAGAAAATAAAATAATGAAAAACTTCAAAAAAATCATGCAGTATATTTAATATATTATAATTAGTCAATGTGCTTGCTCTCATCCCTTGGATCCTTAGCTTAATATATATATATATATATATAAAACCAACATAGATCCATCTTAGCTTAATTTTATTAAAACCTTAATTTAATTTCAATGGGAAATAATTTATGTTTTTTAGGAATTGGTATTGATAATCCATGGTATTGACCCATGGTATTGTAACAAAGGCTCTTTTTACAAGTTAATAATATCTACCATAATGTGGGGGTGAATTTTGTCATATTGTTGTAAAATATTTTGGTTGTAATAGATAAGTCATGGTATTGGCCCATGGTATTGTAACAAAGCCTATTCACAAGTTAATAACAAAATCAAAATTTACGAGAGATTTTTCGGCTTAAATCACCTGATATATCATTTGTCGACGCGTTTCAAACCAACTAGTGTGGTTTGTCTGATGATGAACCACATTGGTTTCGATTTGTCTGACGATGAACCACACTGGTTGGTTCGAGAACCACACTGGTTGGTTCGAAACGCGTCGACAAATGATATATCATGTGATTTATGCCGAAAAATCTCTGGTAAATTTTGATATGGATCACAGAAGCCTCAATTCAACAACAAAATCAAAATATAACAAATTAAATTTTATTATTTTTATTAGTTTAACTTTTTATTATTAATCGAGGTCATATTTAAATGTTTACACTCATCCCAATATCATTTTTAACTTCTTCTTCTTCTTTTAATTAGCCTCTTACGAAAAATAACAAATTCTTATTAAAAATAAACTTTTAACCCAATTGAAATTTAATATATTTTATTTTTATTTATATATAATATTATTTTTATTTTTTTCTATTATAAATATTTCTTTCTTTTTCATTTCCAATTTAGCGCTCGGTTCAAGTAAAATATTCACAGATTACAACATCACATTGTAGCACTGTATTTGTATTTTTCTCTGCCTTGTCTATATATGCATGGAAATTCCAAAACAAGGGAGACCATCAACGTAATCTATGGATTTCATGGGATTCAAACCCAGATGGATTTTTCATGGGAAACAACTTAGGGGAGCATCAATAATTAGATGGAGCAAGGGCGAGTTTTTCATGGGAAACAACTTAGGGGAGCATCAACTATTAGATGGAGCAAGGGAAAGGTCACTCGCCGTGGATATTTTGGTAATTTGTACATGGATATTAATTTGAACTCTGTTATTTCTTTAGATATTTTGGTAATTTGTACATGAGTATGAATTTGGACTATGTTCTTTCTTTTTACTAAAGAAGATTTTTGTTTGTATGGGTAAATAATTTTGAGGGTTTATATGATCAAAGCATAAATTTTATTTAGAGTTGAGGGTTTAATGATTATGATAAGGGCAAGGTCATTGGGTGTGGATATTTTGGTAAAATGTACATGGGTATGAATTTGGACTTTGTTCTTCCTTTTTACTAAAGAGGATTTTTGTTCTTATGGGTAAATTCAAAGCATAAATTTTATCTAGAGTTGAGGGTTTAACGATTATTATGATAAGGGCAAGGTCACTGGGCATGGATAATTTGGTAATTTGTACATGGGTATTAATTTGGACTTTGTTCTTCCTTTTTACTAAAGAGGATTTTTGTTCTTATGGGTAAATAATTTTGAGGGTTTATATGATCAAAGAATAAATTTTATTTAGAGTGGGTTTAATGATTATGATATTTTGGTAATTTGTACATGGGTATGAATTTGGACTTTGTTCTTCCTTTTTACTAAAGAGGATTTTTGTTCTTATGGGTAAATAATTTTGAGGGCTTATATGATCAAATCATAAATTTTATCTAGAGTATAATGATTATGATAATGCACATCTTGATTGCGGCCAATAATTCATCAAAAGACAATGCACAAGTAAGTATTTTGCGTGTCCTTATTGTAAAAAGGGTTTAATGATTATGATAGACAATGCACAAGTAAGCATTTTGCATGTCCTTATTGTACAAAGGGTTTAATGATTATGATAATGCAGATCTTGATTGCGGCCAACAATTCGTCAAAACAGAATGGACAAGTAAGCATTTTGCATGTCCTTATTGTACAGATTAGTTCGCTCCTCCCTAACTTTTCTAGGGTCAGAATGCATGAAATTTTAATTTTTCTTTTCACCTTTTTTTAGAGGTTGATTTTTTGTGTAATGGACTCTACCATGCCCAAATTAAAAGGGATCAAGTGATGCAAGAAAATTTTCTGGTAGGATGCAAATGCTAGACCTTCCTCAAACTTTGTTACATGAAATTAAAATTTCTTGTAATCATGAACATAAAATCTTTTATGTTTCATCCTTAGATTCTGATCTCAATGCCTACAATTTTAAACCAAGTTACTATATTTTAAGTAGAATATACTTATATTAATTAAACCTTGCAAGTCTCCAAATCTTAGGTTAATTTCATCTAAAAAGAAGGAACCTAAACAAATTTTGTAATTTAAACTCAATTCTTACAGACAATGATTAAAAATGGAAGAACTCCATGGTTTGATAACTTTTACCCACCCATTAATTTTGAATATTTTTGGTATTATTCTGAACCTAAACAGAGAGAGTAGAAAAAGAAGAGGAGCCTTGATGAGGTGGACCCTGACCTGCTTGATACTTTTCAAAAGTTCGGCATGCCCTTGACTAGAAGAAGAGATTGACCAAAATTGTTGTAGATGTTGTTTTTGACAGTGTTTTCATTGCTACCATGCATAGGTAGACTCTATAGGTAGTTGAGGTTATCTTTTGTTCGTTATAAGGGGTAATTCAGAAGTATCTTTATCTAGTTAGGAAGTATCTTGGCAGGGTTGTTGCTCCACTATTATGTTGCATTATATTTTTATTTTTTTAGTGATAGATCCTTCTATTAAATCTCTAAGCACACTTTTTAACCCATGGAAATATCCACTTATTTCAGGATGAATGAGATGGAGACCACACATTTTGAGAGGACTCTTATTTTTGTAGATGAGAGGAGTTTTCTGAGGTGAGAGGAGTTCTATGACATATATTGAAGGATGAACTATACCATTTTATGACACCAATCATCTCCATGCCACAATAGTGGATCTCTATTGCACCTAGGGAGAAATGATAAAGTATTCCACTTTAAAGAATTAGTATGTCGGGGACGAGGAATCCAGATGTGGAATTTATAATTTTATAACAAAAAGAGGTTTTTGCGATGGATACAAATCATGGATTTAATGGACCTGAGTAGACACTGGTTCAATGATCACCTAGAAATACTCAAGCATTGTTTTGAAAGGCAATGATGCAATTGGAGAGTTCGATTCTGTTGCCTTGAAAAATAGCTATCAATATAGGGAGACAAAGATGATCCATATAGGGAAGAATTGCAAGAGTAGGATTGTTTCTAAAATTATATCTAGAGGCAAGTCAAGGGACTACTACAGAGGATTAGTGCAGGTGCAACCAAATTATCATAATGCAAGGAATTTTTCATAGTGTGATTTGATGTTGATAGGTGACCAGGAAGCTGCAAATATTTATCATTACATTCAGGTACAATTGAGTTTCATTCTAAAGTCTCTAACTTCATTTATTGATAGTCCTTCTTGTGTCCTTGTCTCTCTTAATTTCATTGTGGTAGGATTGGAATAGGCTAAAAAATCAAGCATATCATTGTGTCAAATAGACACCCACATGCCACTACATGTCATTGTGCATACTTTTTGTTTTTGATATAGTTAGAAGTGAGCAATATAATGTGTGCACACACAAAAAATCCTAGCATGCATGATGAATCCCCCTCCAATTCCATTTTCTATGGTGACATTTTATTTGCTTTGTTTATATAGGTCATCTAGCCACATAGTGGCCACTATCGAATGTTGAGGTATATGTCTTATAAATCTTTTATAGTGTACTTTATTTTATATTCAAGTATTCATCGTCGTTCATGTCTTATACTTTGCATTGTATCTTCTTTCATTTTCTAGAAAGGAACTCAATATTGATGCTAGAACAATTGAAGAAAGAGGAGAACAATAACACTAGAGTGACAAATGTAAGATGAGAGAGAGAAGAGAATCTATTTAGTGATACCCCTAGATCCAATATCTTGCATAAGACACACTAATAGAGATTGATGATCAAGCCTTCAGAGTTGGTGAATTCACTTGCAATGCTTTGGAAACACGGTGATAATGTTTTGAAATGATGAAACAATATTTCATGTGCAAATTGTAGTCCAACCAATATTAAGTTGGAAACTCATATTGTGTTACTTGATTTTTTATATAATAAAATTTATATGGTTGAAATTATTTTTATTTGCACTTGATATTATTTAGTCTTGTAATTAACATATGTAACATTATGTTATCATATTAGATAAACATGCACATTATATGACATTTTCTTAAAATTTAGTCGCAAAATCATACTAATTAATTTATGGTGATTAATAATAAACGCATGAAATAAATATAAAACTACTAAGTTAGTAGTTTATATTAATTAATGATGAACATGAATAAATGAAATGAATAGAAACTACTAAATTAGTTGTTTATATAATGAATATGAAAATACGAAAAAAGGATAAATGACCACTGCAAATGATAATTTTATTATTATTAAATGATGACGAAATTTTACATATATGTGACTATTAGTAGCTAATTTACAACATCTTATAACACCACTAAAATTTAGTCATATTTCTTTGATCGTTAATTGGTTTTAAATGATGACTGAAATTTGCATATATATGCCTATTAGTAGCTAATTTACAGCTTATAACACGACCAACGTTTTGGTCATATTTCTTTGGTCATTAATTGGTTTTCTCGAGGATTCATATAGTAATATATTTTCTTATATATTTGATCATTCATTGCGACAATAAATGACTAAACCAATGAAAAACTAATGACTAAATTTATGATTACATTTACTACTAGATGGTAAAATTGAGGAAACCAATTAATGACTAAGCTAAAAATGACTAAAAGTTGGTCGCGTTATAAGATACTGTAAATTAGCTACTATTGGTCACCGACTGAAAAATGGTCATTTATATGCAAATTTTAGTTGTTTTTTAGTAACTAATTAGTCATTTTGTACTAGTGTTTGTCCTCTCCAAAATAAATTTTATCCAATATAGCAATGTAATGGCATATGTTCTAGTGGTAAGTTGTTGGAGTTTTTTGGAGGAGATCATGGTTAAAATTCCATAATATCTCCTCCTACATTTTCAAATATTATATTTTATTTGTTGGACAATAAAATATTATATTTTCAAATCCATTGAAAATGTCAACCTCCACACATGAAATGTCGTTTAAAAACCTTCTAATTTATCTATATGTCAGATGTTAATTGGTTCATTTGTTAACTTGACATTATGCCATGTGTCATATTGTCATCATGTCTCATGTTATCTTGTCATCATGCTACGAGTCAATCTGGAGCGTGCCATGTGTTAGTGCCACCCTTATTTTACTTCAATTTCCCAAGGCCATAACTTTTTTATACAATGTTCCTTTGAGCCTGTTCAAATTGCATTGGAAATTTATTGTGGGAATCCTCCTGGATTATATCTAGAGTCCCCTACCCTTCACTCTAATTCATCATCCTAGAGCTTAACATTAGGTGAGCTTGATTACAGATGCTCCCAAATATATTAAGTGTAATTTCAATAGTTCCACAATATTGACATGGATTACTACTGGAGCATTCAGTGCACAAAAATAAGGATTGAGTTCACATGTGAGATGGGGTGGGATATATCATTAGTTCCTTGCATACGATTAAATTGATTTACATGTCATTGAGCAAGGTGGATATTTATTGTTGATTGATGTGATATTAACTCTAATCCTTATGGGATAATGTGATATGAGCTCACCCCATTTTGGGTGTATTAGCCTATAGTTAAATCAATGACCATTTTTTCCCATTCGTTACTTCATATTCGAACCGTTGTCTCACATGATAGAAATAGATTTCATATTTTTTTAATAATGAATTAGTCATTTTGTACTAGTGTTTGTCCTCTCCAAAATAGTATTTTAATTTACGATAGTCAAGGAGTTTAATCACAGTAAGTAAATTTTCAGAAGGATAATATCTAGATTTACTGCAAACCGGATTTTTTACTGAAATATTTTTTAAGGATACAAAGTGTCTTACTGAAGGATTTCTAAGGATACTTAAAATGAAAGATATATATTTTTTGGTGGTTTTAATTCAATTTTTAATTGAAGAGTGGTTATGGTTGTCCTAGATTTAAAAAAGATATTTTGTCAATTTATATATTGGGTGGACGTAGATTGCAGCTGAGTGTGAAGGGGACTATGAGAAATTTGTAACGAAATCACAAACCATTGAGTAATTGACTATGTGAAGGTTGCAGCAGAGGTAGAAGAAGTCGGTAAGCATGGAAGAAATTGCACTCACATTAAATTGTGGTGAAATTTCAAAATTATTTAAATAATAATTTCTAATGTGAACATTAAATTTTGAGAAAGTTGTGAAAGTTTTCTTTAAGTTGAGAAAGGAATAAAAAATACCCAAGAGTAAGGAGTAACTCTCAGGATGCTGCCATAATGTTCACATGTAAAATTCACTATTAAAAATATTAAAGTCAACCAACAAACTTTATGTAAGAGGAGCCAAGATAAAATTACTTTTATGTGAAGTAATATATATATATATATATATATATATATATATATATATATATATATATATAATATATATATATATATATATATATACATAAAAGGAGCCAAGATAAAAACAAGTGGTAAGGTTGGCTCCTTCCTTCTCTTATTTTCATTAACTGGAGTAATTTTGATTAATGGCAAGTGGAGAAAAGGATCTTCTCGGGAATGACATCAAGTTTTGATTTTGTTTTTGTTGAAGTTTAAATAACAAAGTTTATGAATATAAAATCAAGAAGGGAAAATGGATTTTTGGTTCATGAAGATTATATAGTTATTTGGTCTATTGAAGGTCTCAAGTTCAAATCTTTATAGAGAAAGTTTTGAAAGATATTTTTTTAAAAGCTAATTTTGGGAGATATTTTTGGAGGTAGAGTTTATGGATATAAAATCAAGAAGGGGAAATGAAATTGTGGTTGGTGAAATTTATATAGTTATTTGGTCTATTGAAGGTCTCAACTTGAAATTTTTATAGAGACAGTTTTGAAAGATATTTTTTTAAAGCTAATTTTGGGAGATATTTTTTGACATTGTGAACATGATTTTGGTATTTTGGAAGTTTTGAACATGATTTCAGTTTCCCATGGGTTAGTGACCCTAAGCATGTCACTATTTGATAACTTTGCAACTCATGCATATTGGATATAACTCACAAAAAAATTTAGTTTTCATGGTATTCATAATATAGAGCAAAGACAAAAGTTCCTAATTTTGTAGTTGAAACTATATAATCACTTTATTCTTGAATATTCTTTGTAAATGGGTGCATTTTCGGTTGAACCCAACACCTGGTTAATTCATCATAATTTTTTATATTGGGTGCATTTTCGGTGGTAGCTAACACCCCTTTTTTCAAAGTTGATTATTGGAGAAAATGGCCAAAGTGGACGATTTGTTGTAGTTATTATGCAGTTTAATGTCATCCATAGTTCATAACAGTGTCCAAGTAAGCAAGGACACACTTTCTCACATCCACTCCCACTTGCAAATGTGAAAAGAAAAATTGAATTTTTGGAGCTAGAATTCCAGTTTCAGCGAGAAGAACTGCAAAAGAATAATTTAGTTTGTTTGAGCCTGATCATGAGTCAGAAAATAATCACAGTAATGCAATAGTTTCAAAAGGAAATGCAACTGAAATTTCTTATGAGAAGCTTGATCTTCTCAAAACTTTCATAAGGACATGGGAAGAGATTAGACACAATAAACATAGAACTAGTTTGGGTTACAAAGAGGATATTCTAGATGTATCTTTTCACATACCATATTTTTCTAAACTGATACAATTCTTAAGAATTGGATTTATGGATGGTGTTGTTCCAGAAAAATTGATAGATCCCAACAGTGTAACAGAGTTGTACATATGAAATATCGGTGTTTTGATCTTCACCTGTGTGAGCATTGCGGAAAGCGAAACCATCATACAAATATATGTTCCAGAAATAAGTCTACTACAAGAGAGAAGGTAAATTTCGAATGGATTTCTTCTTGGGATTGGACGAATATAGCCAAGAATATTTACAGGGCATATTGAAGAATATGTTCTAGAGTGATGACCAGCCTTACAGTGATGAAGAGTACTTCTCACCTTGTATCCGACAAGGGGGGAATAGATGATGGTCTGGTACAGGTTCGAGTTCAAGAAGTCAATCGAGCTCAAGTTAGAGTTGAGTTGATCAAGTTGATTAAGCACTTCCATGTTTGGAATTATTCGAGGAAATGTTGTGATAGTTACAGAGTTTGTGCTCACCTTAAAACTAGATTTTTGGTTGTTCTGAGAACCACTATGAAGGTTCCAGAGTTGGTGTTGGTTGAGACCTTGAGTTCTCCCATATTGGTTTGTGGTCATCCTTAAAAACTATTTTCTAAGAGACATTCAACTCTTGGCTCAGATGCATTTTTTCATTTTGAGCTCTCATTATTGGACTTTGGTATATCCCTTTGGATTAAGGGGGGATTGTTAGATAGCTAATCCACGGGATTAACCTTGGGTCAGTTTGGGTAGTTATTGGAGTCTAAGAACTCCTGGGAACTAATTCAATTGTTTCATATATGTATTAATATGTACACATTGTACACCATTGTTTGAA
Organism: Pinus taeda; assembly: GCA_000404065.3. Taxonomy (NCBI): domain Eukaryota; kingdom Viridiplantae; phylum Streptophyta; class Pinopsida; order Pinales; family Pinaceae; genus Pinus; species Pinus taeda. The sequence goes on along the minus strand of APFE031226111.1, from coordinate 48,070 downwards.
ATTGATTAATATACATTTGATTTGCTTTCCAGTCTCATGTGTTCTACAAAATAGACTATTTAAAACACAATAAATAGATGATATTATCTACCCCTTACTCATTTAAGATTTTATATTTCATGTTGAGAATCAGTGAGAAGCACTCGTATGGATAAATTAATAATGTGCATGTGAAATTGTTTTCACATGGTCATTTTCAGTGCATAGATTGGTACTCAAGATTGGGTTTTTAATTGTTCACTTAATAAGTCACTTTCTTATTCATTCATGAGTTGATATTGAGAAACAATTGTATGGATAAATTAATAATGTGCATCTCCATTATTTTCAAATGGTCATTTTTCGTGCATCTATTTGTATTTGATTGGATTTTTAATTGTTCATTTGATAAACTTGATTTCTTTATGCATAGAATTGGTACAAGTTCAATAATAAAAGCCTTTGCAAGTTCTGGCAATACATTGTTGTCTCTACGAGCCTATATTTTTGGTTGGTACATGTCTTAACTTCAAGAACTTTAGTTTAGTTTAGAATAAAGCCAAGAAATGAAATATCCAAAGCCAACCATATAAATTGGATTGCAGCTCACATCCAACCATTCAAGTCCTATCCCAACCTGCTTAAGGCAGGGACTTGTTGTCATTCAAATTTTCTTGTTAATTTATTGAACGTCAAGGATATGCATTAAAAATAAGAGCCTTTTAAGATTGTGTACTCTATGAAATGCAGAGTAGGATTCAACACACATGTACATAATGAAGCCTTGTTGTTGTGGGAATGTATCTACGAAGACTAAAAACTTGTGTCTATTATATGTGCCTAATTACATCTAAATGTCTTTAAATGAATAGATATGGTCAATGTTGTATTTTGACTTTGTTTATTAGTCCCTGTCGTCAGTGGCATGGGACTATTTTAATATTTTGACTTTGTTTATTAGTCCTTACCATCAATGGCATGGGACACTTGTAATTTTTTTTAGTCGTTGAATTAATCCGTCTTGAGACTAACCATCTCAAACTAAATTTTACTTACTTATTTCATAAAGTATGGTCGCCAAAACTATGAAATAGATGCATAAGAATTTTGATCATCTTATTTTGCCTCTTCTTGAAGCAAAGAGGCTATATTAGTCGTATAAGGCTATACTAGTCATATAATTTCTATATTGTTCATATAATTTTTCGAAACCAAAACTAACGCTAGTGTTAGTTTACTCACATTAAATGTTTGGCTCATGTTTGGTTATTTTTCACTTAGGAATGGTTTGTTTCTATATATATCGTATTGATGCCTTGTCAAGTAACTAACATGCCATTACACATACTACCATCATATTGATGCCTTGTCAGGTAACCAACACGCCACAACACATACCACCAAGCCACATGGCCATGTGCATGCGAATCTATAGATTATTTTTTATGTGTGGTAGAGGCAAGATCAAATTCAGGTTCTTTCTCTTCCAACCCAGTGAAAAGTTGCTATTTCCTTTCATAAATTCCCCGAGCGATGAGTGGTTGCAGGTGTAGTTATGTCTCCATTGGATATGCAAGGTTTTCTGAATCTATTAGATATGATATCATGATGACCCCAACATTATCGCAGTCTCATTACCACATACCCATTCAGGATGCATCCAGTTTGCCCACCAGGTACACATCAACTAGGAAGGCACAATACGCTAGAAGTAAGTAGTCACAATTATTGTAAAGAATCTCTACTCAGTGCAACTACTCAGTTAATTGGTTTCACATACTTCTATTCATATTCTTCTGCATGTACACTCCTATACTTGCAGACAACACAATGATGGAGAACATGGAGAGCCTATAAGTGAGAACTAGCTTGTAGTAATTAATTCCATTACCAAATAGATTCCTTGTTATTAGGAGTTAACTAATGGAAGAGATGAACTTATGATCTTTGCCTGAGTACCACATATCTATCTCTAAACCATACGATGTCATCTTATTAAATCAATGTCCCGAACGATTCTTTATTCAAAGGTATAGATGGGAAATTTGACTTATTATTGACAACCTCTTTTTATGAGGGGCTTTCTAACGAGCTCAGTGGCTCTTTTGAGTGGGTTTTAACAAAATTGGCATTCATCATAGGAAGGACGTGACTGGTCATTTCCGGCCTCTCAGCGGTTTCACCAATATATCTCCATACTTCTTATCTTGAGGTAGGTAAAGACTCAATATCGATTCACACCAGCTCAGGTAGATGCTTGTGATGCTCTATCATTGCTTCCTTTGTGGGAGGAACCCATAGCTTAAAACAAGGTCCCTTTTCTTTCCGCTTTAGTTGGGCCTTTGTTTGAGAAGGCATGGTCTGTAAGCAACTGGTTAGTGGTTAGAGGTTTTGTTAGCTATTAGATATTTGTTAGATGACAAGGGATTTTACATAACTATGCTAAATATTACAGAAACATGTGTCAAATTGAATTTTGATCACATTGAATATTGAAATTTGAAATTACAGAAATCTGCTTTAAAAAAAACACGTCGCTTTTTATCAAAACAAGATCCATTTACATTAGTTATAGAGAAGCAAAGAAACACAATAAAGCATTAAAGATGAAACAAAACATTGTACTAGAATAATCCCTTTGCATTAGTTATAGAGAAGCAAAGTAACACAATAAAGCATCAAAGATGAAAAAAATACCTTGATGCATTCATATTCCTTCACTACACAATCACATGCCCTTTTGTTTATTTTTATTGTCTCCTCTAACGTAAGATAGGGTATCTATTGAAAGGGAGGGAATTGAACCTTCATTAATGGAAGCAAATGTTTAATTTTATTGTCTCCTCTAACTCCTCTAATGTAAGATAGGGTATCTATTGAAAGCAAGGTAATTGAATCTTCATTAATGGAAGCAAATGAGAGATTTGCTAATCGGAAAGACATGTCAGCTATCTATTGAAAGGGAGGGAATTGAACCTTCATTAATGGAAGAAAATGTTTAATTTTATTTTCTCCTCTAACTCCTCTAACGTAATATAAGGTATCTATTGAAAGGGAGGGAATTTAACCTTAATTAATGGAAGCAAATGAGAGATTCACTAATTTGAAAGACATATCGGCCCTTTGACATAGGCTGATACTGAAAATAAAGGACCGTTAGTAGAAAGATCGATTAACAATATTTCCTTCACTCAAGAACTAAAGGAATGCAAATACAACAAACTGATAGTCATTGTTCTTACCTCATGAAATATTCCCTAGTAGGAGATCCTATCACTTGCAAATATTTTTGATGAGGCAGTTGTCAATGTTTCAACTTGGGAATTCATAGAAGAGATGTCAATTAAGAGGGTTTGTACTGTCAATAAAGAATTTGATCTATCTGAAAATGTTGTGTGTACAAGTTGCATCAAGCTAAGATACTCGTGAAGCTTACCTTGGAATGTGCAATAACTAAGTCGTATATTAGCTCGCATTACATCATTTTGTTTTGGAGCAGTCATACCATATCTAAAAATGTTGTGTGCACAACTTGCGTCAAGCCAAGATACTCATGAAGCTTACCTTGAAATGTGCAATAACTAAGTCACATATTGGTTTGCATTACGTCATTTTGTTTTGGAACAGTCATACCATACAAAAAGGCACATATAACAACTATCATGGGCTATTAGAAGTAGAAAGGAAAGCATAGGTTATGGCCTATGGTGATATCTAGAGAAAGGTAAGTAACAAGAATATCAAAGCCCTAGTTAAGAGAGACCGACCTTCCCTTAACTTTATAGGTGTTGTCCTTGCATCTCGATCTGCGTCTACCTTTGCTAGCGAGGTTGGTTTTTGATCTAGATCTAAACCTGAATCATCTGAGAATTGTATAATAGAGTTATAAGCTTCATCTATGATAGGTCACAAGATACCTTACTAGAAAATCATTATGGTAGGCTGGATGCATGCAAGCAAATAGGTCATAATATTATCCATCAATCGAATAACTTTATCACTAGGCTACTAACTAAGTAGTAATCGAAAGGTGGAAAGAGATTCTAATTTGGGTAGGTGAGCACACATAGGTATACAGGTTAAGGTGGTTCAATAGTTTCATATTTTAGATTGGGTGAAGTAGGAGGTTGATGAAAATGAGGTGGTAGTCTGGAATTAGACTACTGGTTAAATTTGTAACCAATCAGTTGTGCGTTGATGGATCTTGTATGTGGAATTTCCCCCCTGGGGGTCTCGTTTTTCTAACCAATCACTATTGGTCCCTTGTTGACTTCTCATTTGATCAAGCGCTTCAATCCGCACTGTTGATCTCACTTCTCCAGATCCAAAGGATATCAAGTCGTCCACTCATCAACTTACCCAGATGATCTACACTGTCAATGTGACCTGTCCAATCAAATGGCTGTCATGCAATCTCATGCGGATTCTTGCACGAACGATATCAGGTCGAGAACATGCGAGAAAAGTGGTTTTCTCATGCTATGTGTTGACCGTTAAGGTTTATCGCGTGAATTTTCCAAATACCATTTACGACCTTTTGGCCACGTGAGATACTGCTTCCCACTTATCAAATACAACCCATGTGTTTAATTCATTCTTTAAGAAAAGCGCTTAAGGAAAGGTTTAGTACTTAAGCTCAATATTAACCCTTAACACTAATTGATTGTGATTTATAAATAAAATGTTTAAACAGAGAAAAATACCCAATTAGGGTCCAGAACGCCGATACACAGTCATAAGAGAATTTCTGCACCAGGATTAACACACAACACCACACTTAATCATTTATTCAACAATATGGAAATTACAGAGTCTTGGCCCTCTCAGCTTGATTACAACAGTTTTTTGACCTCTGTTCAATCTCAATCCCTATCTATGTCACACAAACTCTCGCTTACTCACGTTGTTCTCAATCATCTAATCCCTTTGTCATTAAATTCTTTCCTCTTTTATGAATCAAATCCTATCCTAACTGGATTGACAACTCAATCTCTATTTTTATCAGCTCAACTATTAAATCCTTATTCTCAAGCTCTTATATACACCTTATCTAACAACTTATCTCCTAGTCTAAAAATAATACAATATTCTAATTATTACAATAATTGAGATAAAAATTAATTCAAGAGATCCACCCCTCTCTACTAAAACCGATTTTGACCACTCAGATAAATGAAATTCATCTCTTGTTAGCCACAACATGTGAACATACGATCACATTGATGGCTAAGTCTGGATGCTCCTGCATTAGACTCCTGGGGAAGAAAATAATTCTTCATCAAACTTTCAGGATTTACTCCATAATTCTGTAATTTTGCGGTTTTTATCCAACTAGCATCCTCCACTGGCTGTCCCTTATTTAACTAGATACTGAAAATAAACATGTCCTCTGGTTCTTTTGGATACTCATTTCTCCAAAACATCTTCCACCTATTTCTTGATTGTATTTGGCATTTTTTCTTCCCAGTTTAAAGTTTGAACTTCATCTTCTACAGGTTCCTTCTATAGCTTTGTCTCTGTCTCTTTGTATGGATACAAATCTACAACATTGAAGATAGGTGATATTCCAATTCCTTCTGGAAACTCAATTTCATAAGCATTAGTTGAAAAATTCCTCACAATTCTGCATGTCCCTATCTTTTTCATCTTTAGTTTATTGTACGTCCCAACAAGAAATCTTTATTTTCTCAAGTATACCATCACTAGAACTCCCACTTGGAATTCTTTTTCTCTCCTCTTCATATCAACACTCTATTTGTATTTTCCATTGCTTTCCTTCAATCTTGCTTTAACATCTTCTTGTAGTCTCTGCATCTGCTTTGCAAACTCTTCAGCTTTTGCACTTCTTGTCTCCTGTTTACCCAAATTTATGAGTTCATACACACCTCTTGAATTCATTCCAAAAACAATCTGAAATGGGCTCATCCCAGTACTTTGGTTTGGAGTGTCATTATAAGCAAACTCAGATTGAGCAAGGGCTAAATCCCACTACTTAGAATTGTTATACACTAAACTTCTCAATATGTTTCCCAAGCTTCTCTTTACCACTTCGGCCTGTCCATCTGTTTTAGGATGGTATGTTGAACTAAAACTAAAGTTGGCACCTAGTTTCTTCCAAAGAGTTCTCCAGAAATGCCCAACAAACTTTGTATCCCTATCAAACACAATACTTATAGGCAATCCATGTAACCTTAAAACTTCTGAAAAAAAATAGATTAGCAATATGTGTTGCATCCCTAGTCTTTTTACATGCAATGAAATGCGCCATTTTAGAAAATCTATCTACCACAACATAAATGGAAGCATTTCCTCTTTGGGTTCTACGTAACCCTAAAACAAAATCCATACTAACTGCATCCCATGGTCGGTTTGGTATTGGTAATGGCTGGTATAATCCTGTATTTTGGCTTCTCCCCATAGCATGCTGACATATCTTGCACTTCTCAACAAATTTCTTAACATCAATTTGCATCTTTGGCCAATAGTAAAAATCATTTACCTGAGCAAAGTTTTTGTCTTGTCCAAAATGACCAAATAATCTTCCAATGTGTTTCTCCTTGATTATGTTTTCCCTCATAAAACATTTAGGAATGCACAATTTATTACCTTTAAATAGTAAACCTCCTTGGATAAGATAATCTAACCACTGACTTCTGTTATGAACTATTGGATTTTGTACAACTACATAAATATGTTTGAATTTTGCATCATCTTTATACATATCAACCATTTCTTCAAATCCTATAACACCAACTCTTAATTCTTGCACAATGAAATTTACCCTACTTAAAGCATCAGCAACTTTGTTCAACTTACCACTTGTATGTTTTATCACAAAAGTAAAACTCTGTAAAAACTCTACCCACTTGGTATGTTTCTGGTTCATTTTTGGTTTATTGTTTATGAACTGTATTGTATGATTGTCAGAGTACAATACAAACTACTTTGGTAGCAAATAATGTCTCCATTTTTTTAAAGCTTGCACAATATCATAAAATTCTTTATCATAAGAATAATGCATATTCTTAGCTTCATTTAATTTCTCACTAAAGTATGCTATTGGTCTCTGTTCCTCACTCAAAACTGCTCCAATTGCAACTCCACTAGCATCAGTTTCAACTTGGAAAACTTTCCCAAAATCAAGTAAAGCTAAAATTGGTTTCTCTATAATTTTCTTCTTCAGCAACTTAAAATTTCAGTCTGTTGCTTTTGTCCATTTGAATGGCTGATTAGTCTCTTTGATTGTTTCAATAATTCGTGCATAAATCTGACTAAAAATTCTGATAAATTTTCTATAAAAACTTGCAAGACCATGAAAGCTTGTTACCTCAAATATGTTTCTTGGAATAGGCCAGTTCCAAATTGCTTGGACTTTCTCTAGATCCATTTTCAAACCTTCTTTAGAAATTACAAATCCCAAATAGATTAATTCTTCTTTCATGAAACTACATTTCTTCAGATTTATTAGAAATTTCTCTTTCTGTAGAGTCCTTAAAGCCAACTTAAGATGCTCCAAATTTTTTTCTTTGCTTCTACTGAAAACTAAAATATCATCAAGGTAAACAATGACAAACGTGTCTACATATTCCTTCAAGAATTCATTCATCAATCTCATGAATGTGCTAGATGCATTAGTGAGTCCAAAAGGCATCACTAACCACTCATACAACCCACTATTTGTTTTCAATGTAGTCTTCCATTCATCTCCTTCTTTAATCCTTATTTGATGATATCCACTCTTCAAGGCTATCTTAGTAAAATACTTTGACCGACTTAAACAATCCATCAAATCATCCATGTGTGGTAAAGGAAATCTATACCTGATAGTAATCTTGTTTATGGCTCTGGAATTAGTACACATACTCCATTCACCCCCTTTCTTTAGACTGAGTAATATTGGTACAGCACATGGACGAAGAATTTCTTTGATTAATCCCTTATCCATCAGTTCTTGCACTTGTCTTCCAACTTCTACATTTTCTTGAGGAGTTAATTTGTATGTTGCTTTGTTTGGAAAACTTGCTCTAGGTATTAGATCAATGTGATGACTAATACTCCTGATGGGTGGTAATTCATTTGGCAACTCATCCACAATAATATCAACAAAATCATTCAACACAATTTTGATTTCTTCAGATAAATCATCTAAGTTTTTGGAAGTTAAAATTACCTTAGGTATCCTTGCGATAGCAAAATGCATTTGTTTATCCTTCTTGACTTCTTACAGCAATTCTTTCCCACTCATCATCATAACACTATTTCCAGGCACTTCTTTGCCTACTTCATCCTTCAATGGTAGCAGTGTGTGTTTATTTCCATCCTTCTCCAAAGTGCAAGTATTTCTTCTCCCATCATGAATAGCTTTTGGATCAAACTTGCAAGGTCTTCCCAGCAACACATTTCATACATCCATTGGCATTACATCACATAATATCACATCCTTGTAAGTACGAATCTGTATCTCTACCTTGTATTTTTCTATCACAACAAGCTAATGTCCTTTTTGCAACCATGATACTTTGTAAGGAGTAGGGTGTACTGTTTTCACTAGTCCTAACTTGTCCACCATTTCTGTAGAAACAAGGTTAGCAATGCTTCCACTGTCAATTATCACTTTGTATCATTTTCCTTTACACTTGCATGTAGTTCTTAAGAACCTCTTTCTCTGGGCTGGTTCTTCTGTCTCTTTCTCTGCCTTAAGCAATACCCTTTTCAACAACAAGGATTCTCCTAGTTCAGGTGATTCTTCCTTGTTTGCATTTTTAGGTTTTTCTTCCTTTGCCTCAGCCACATTCACGTTCATCTGATTTTTTGCTTTATTATGAGGATAGTCCCATGATCCATGTCCCCATTCTCCACATGTATAACACTGAATTTCTCTTCTTCAACCTCTTCCTCTGGGTGGAAATCTTCCTCTACTAAAGTCTCCTCTTTGTGGTGGTCTATTACTTGAACTTCCTACTTCACTCTGATAGTGCTGAAATCTTGGTCTAGTAGTTCCTCTACCTCTTGCTGGACTTTTTCCTCTGTTCCTTTGATTTTGCTTCCTCAACATCTTCTCCTCTTCCTTCAAAGCTTCTTGATAGGCATCTTCAATTGTCTTCAGAATCAGCAAGTTGATTTCATCCTATATGTCATATTTCAAGCCATTGATCTACCTGGATGTCTTTTCTACATCATCCTCTACACGTCTTGCTCTAATGCTCAACGTATAAAATTCTTCTATGTATTCTTTGAAAATCATACCTTTTTGTATCAAATTTTGTAACTATCTGAAAAGATTTAACTGATAATCTTTTGGCATAAATTTAGCTTTCCATCTAATCGCCATTTTATCCCATTGTTTGATCTTGGACTTTCCTTTTCTTGCTCTAGATGTTTGTAGTCCATCCCACCAAATAGCTGCATGACCCTTCAATCTAGTAACTGCTAATTTCAACCTCTTTTTATCGTCAACCTGCTCATAGTCAAAATACTTGTCCAATGCACTGATCCAGTCTATCAATTCTTCTACGTTGAGATTCATGTCATACAAAGGTATTTCCATCTTTGGTCTTCCACTTGCTTTGCCCAATATCTTGAGAACTTTGGCAGCTTCACTTTCATCCTCTTCTTCTTCCTTAGAAGATTCTTCTGCAACATTGGCATCTCCTTCATCAGGTGCTCTCCTTTGAGAAGTGCCCATTGTCTCCATCCTTGTATGCATACTATGGACCTCATCCAGCAGAACTGCATTTGCTACAGGTCTCCCCTGATCTATGCGAGCTCCTCTCCTCGGTAGCATGTTTGCTATAGAAAACTTAATCGTTGTGCTCTGATACCAAAAATTATGTAGGAGGTTGATGAAAATTATGTGGTAGTCTAGAATTAGACCACTGGTTAACTTTGTAACCAATCAGTGGCACGTTGACGAATCTTGTATGTGGAATTTCCCCTCTGAGGATCTCGCTTTTCTGACCAATCACTCTCGATCCCTCGTTGACTTCTCCTTTTATCAAGCGCTTCAATTCGCACCGTTGATCTCACTTCTCCGGATCCAACGGATATCGCAACGTCCACTCATCAACTTACTCGCACGATCTCCATCGTTGATGTGACCCGTCCAATCGAATGGTTGTCACACAATCTCACGCGGATTCTTGCACAAATGATATCAAGTCAAGAGCACGCAAGAAAAGTGGTTTTCTCGTGCTACATGTCAACCACAAAGGTTGATCTTGTGAATTTTCCAAATACCATTTACGACCTTTTGGGTGTGCGAGATACCGCTTCCCACTTATCAAATACAACCATGAGTTTAATTCATTCTTTAAGAAAAGAACTTAAGGAAATGTTTAGTACTTAAGCTCAATATTAACCCTTAACACTAATTGAATGTGATTTATAAATAAAATGTTTAAATAGAGAAAAATACCTGATTAGGGTCTAGAATGCTGATACACAATCAAAAGAGAATTTCTACACTAGGATTAACACGCAACACCACACTTAATCATTTATTCAACAAAATGGAAATTACAGAGTCTTGGCTCTCTCGACTCGATTACAATAGTTATCTAACCTTTGTTCAATCTCAAACCCTATTTTTGTCACACAAACTCTCGCTTACTCACTCTGTTCTCAATCATCTAATCCCTCTGTCATTACATTCTTTCCTCTTTTATGAATCAAATCCTATCTTAATTGCATTAACAACTCAATCTCTATTTTTATCAGCTCAACTATTAAATCCCTATACATACCTATGCTAACAATTTATCTCCTAATCTACAAATAATACAATATTCTAATTATTACAATAATTAAGATAAAGATTTAGAGTTATCGTTTCAACAAACAAGTTGATTGATAATTCTAGTGAATGGTTTTGTTAAGAGAATTCTAAAAGTCATTTCATATAACGATTTGAATATCGTTTTCCTTGACGAACACATGTATTTTACATAGACTTTATACAGAGTATGATAGTCGTACACAGGCACATGGGTAGCATGTAAACATTGCATGCATACCCTACAATTAGTTCATCATATTTAAACACACGGGAAACATGCTATAGTTCAAACATGTAGTGCTGACACATATGCTATATTATCATAGAACGCCACCAGGAACCCAAGCACGTGGTTTTGTATAATATGATTTGTCATAGTCGATTAGTTGTGTTTATAAAGACGAGAAAACCAAAATACAAAGGCCAAAAGCCAAAATCCAAAATCCAAAAGCCTACCATTATAATTATTTTGCGAACAAACAAACCCTTTCCCTGCACATACATAGTTCGGGGATGAAGGGCGAATGAATATTCAATATTTTTTTTTGAATTCCAATAACGTTGAATCTTTATGGGTGGTACTCGAAATAAGGTCATTCTACTCTTTTTTGTAATAGATATATCTTTTATTGTGGCTACAAGATTTAATACATGTACGTAGTAGTCGTTTGTTGCATTTCTATTTCTATGGCGATGTATTAATGTACTTACTTACATTTGGTGGTTAATGGATTTATATGTAATAATAATAACTTCTTACCTCATTTGGGCACACTACAATTATGTGATGCTCACACTCAGGTTAGGCTATGACTCGCTATTTCGTTTCTACCTTTGTGGACAAATATTTCATAATTATACTAGTTAGTGGGATCTGGGCATTTTTGTTCCCCAAGAAAACCCGTGAAAAACTGTAGTCTTTTGGAATCGTCTGACAACGATCTCTGGGTTTCTTCAACCCCACTCAAGGGAGGAGAGGGACTTGTTGGCCTGCAACTTCAACTTCCTTGTTTGTATTCAAATTTTCCAAAGAAAAAAAGAGAGAGTTATAATCATATGATTAATTTATACAAAAAAACAATGGTCGTTTCTTCATATAGTGATTGCCTCTAATCTTCTATCCTTTGACACCTTAAAAGATTGCATGAGTCTATTGTTTTGTGTCCTTGTGTCCTCGCAGACAATATGCTTTACATTTAATTTCAAAGTGAAAAAAGTGATAAACTATATGTAAAAGCCTCAAAATCAAAATCGAAGTGAATATAACATGGAAACAAAGTTCATTTTGGTATCTATTCATTTCAAGCATTGAATTACAAAAATAAAAGGAGGGAGTGGATGGAAGATTATTGCGTACAAGCATTTACGAAAAATTAAGGATAAATAAAAAAAATTATATGTATTGATATTTATAATAGTGTGTTTGGGATTCCTTATTGTAATTATATTGGGTATATAATTTTACAAATATGTTAATTAAATACTTTTCCTTTTAAGTGACTTTCATGTAAGTATTTTTCATGTTAATTTGCATTAATGATAGTAAGTTTAATGGTTAAGAATATGTGTTGTAGTTTCAAATATAGTAGTGTTGTAGGGGTTATAATCACCCTCCAAAATTTTGCCTTAGCTTTGCTTTGGAGACTCCCTACCAACCTTTCACGGCAGCATGTCTTTCTCCATCAAGTACACAAGCTTTAGTGGTTTTCTTGCAAAAAGGCAGCGTATCTATCAAAGCTTGATGCATTCCCCTCACAAACTATTTCTCCAGACTTGGTCCAGCTATAGGGTTGCCTCAATAAATTGCGCAATTCTGAAGGGCAACCAACCTTCCCTCTAGAAATTATGCAATTCAGTCTGGAAACCTCCTTGGTTCCAGAATTGTGTAATTCTGCCAGTCAAGCTTCATCCAGAAAATTGTGCAATTCCTCCTAGTAGGACTACTCAGCCCAGGAATTGCGCAATCCTGGGTAACAATCATCTGCTCTACTCATAAATTGTGCAAATCTCCTAGGAAGTAAGCCTAACTCCTTTCCAGAAATGCACCTTTTCTCCTAGTAGTTGAGCAGGCCCTTGCATGTGCAGTTGGTTTGACCAGTTCTACCCAAGACCAAGGAAAATTGACTTGCATGCATGGGCTGCTTTTTCCTATAATACAAAAAACAACATGCAAAAAACATCCCTATATTTTAGGGGGCTATTTTTAGCAGCTAGAGGTTACATGCAAAAATCATTTTAGAACCTTTCCTCCAAATATCATTTTTTTCCTAGATTTGTGGCATACGCGTCATGAGCTTCAAACTTATTTATTCAACGTTTCAGAGCTCATTTCTTCACATCGATTTTGGAGCCCTGACATCCCACAGCACATCCAAGACCCTTTGACACCAGCTATTCATGGGTAAGTGGTCTCAACTTATCTTTTACAGCATTTATGTCACTTTTTGTGTTTTCACTTATATGAGTGTTGTTTCCTTGATTTCTTTGAATGCTTGTTGTCGTTTACATGCATTCTAGCTTCTACTAGTGTTGTTTCCATTTTCGTTACTATCTCACTGTTGTAGCATGCATGAATTTGTTTTGCACAAATGGTCATCAATTCAGCAACTCACTTCATCCACATGCATGTTGTTCCATTTTTTGCATATTTCATTTACTTTTTGCATGCACAATCATTTGTTTCTACTTACACTCAGTATCGTCATGCATTCACTTTCACATTTGCTTTCAGTTGCCCATCAGCAGGTCTGGGCAGCCTTAGCCCAGACTCTGTCTCACCAAGACAACATTGCACAATCCTGAGAGGGAAGGCTCTATCTTCCCCTCAGGAAATGTGCATTTCTTCCCAGTAGCTATTCCCCAAGCCTGCTTTATGAAATTCTGAGGGACCATGACTGTTGGCCTAGAAAATTGCGTAATGCAGTCACTGAGTCTGTAGCCATTGCCAGTAGAGATTGTGCATTACACAATTCTAGTAGTTAGCAGTTAGCCTGGATTGCACATTGTGCAATTCCAGTAGCTAGTCATGCCTCCCAGGAAAACCAGACTACCTCTTGTGCAGTTTTGGCAACCAGTCACCTAGCCTCACAAAATAAATTGTGCAATCCTTTCCAGTATTTCCCGAGGTATGTTATATTGTTCCTCCAATTTGCTTTGGTTTTCGCTGACATATTTCTTGCCATGCATGTCACTTTGTTTCCATATCTAACAAGAGTTTTTCCGCCTCTTAACAGTTCAGGATCAATGGCCTCCAAGAGATCATGGTCAAAGGACACTGGTGGAAGTGCAACTAGAGTAGCGGTTGAGCGAGTGTCCACAAGTCTACCGATCTATGAGGATACCAAGTTGATTCTAGACAAGGACATCAAGCTGAAATGGGAAGAGGTCAATGATGCATTTATAGGTACATTTGGGGAAGACCTCGAAGACCACTAGGTATACTTGAACATTCACAAGTCTGGCTTGTACCAGATTATATGCAAATACCCCTTATTCCCATGTGCATACATGAAACAATGGATCATCTCACACACTGACCCCGAGACGATGACCTTGAGCAGTGTCATCGGGATGAATATTGCAACCTTCAGGGCACATGATTATGATGAGATGTATCCGATATGGGAGCCCGTAACTATCATGGAGACTATGTTCAGCTTACCTAGCAGCAATGCCAACTCAGAAACATTATGAATAACTAAGTAAAGGAGCCAGCAAGATTCAGGATGACAGCCAACCAGATCTACAAGACGAAGATACTATGGAAGGCGTATTAATACTTGGTCATTTTTGCATGTCAACTGTATGGCCAAGAAGTCACGGAGACCTTCCCACAGAGTTGGGTGATAGCACTAGACCAACTGGCCAGAGAGGGTAAACCATGCAACTGGTCCGGCATGTTGGCTCATCAACTGAAGGAACAGGTAACAAGGGTTCGACAACTGCCCATAGGTATGCAAGAAGAAATCTACATATCCGCCTACATCTTGGATGCAGTCTGTGCACGACAGGAGTTCCCAGGCTTGAAGTGGGCATGGTCACCAGTGGAGACTGTTGTGAATACTTATTGTAATATGTTTTCTGAATGCAACTTCAGAGGAGTTATCACACGATTTTCCGATCATTTTCCACCTTAGTTTACAAGATGATATTCGAACAGGATCCACCCTACATGTTGATGGAAGCAATGGAAGCACTGATAGACATACGTGATTGGTATGCCTCACCATCCAGCACCTTCATACGAATGTACAGTGCGGAGAATCCTCCACATGTTCTACAGAAGTTTTCCTTAGACGTGCTCGTCATGCAAGAAGTAGCATATCACATCTCGGCAGGATTCACAACAAGGCTGCACCGGAAGAAGAAGGCACCTTGGCCCGCTCTTCCATTGCGCATTGGGTTATATGAGATCCAAAGTTTCAAGCATGCAGATGTCGAAGTAGAGCAGATGAAGAAGTTACAATCTGTATGACCCACATTGTCTTGTGAAAGATCACTAAACGAGAGTACAGTTCAACTGGATCCACGAGGCATTTAATTGGGTGGAGGAGGACCCATGGAGTCATTGCTACAGTTTCTCCAGACCCAATGAACAGGTCAACTTCGTTGTGGAAAGGTTAGTGAAGCAACATGAAGTAGCATCCCAGAGAGCACCAAAAGTAGCAGCAACAATAGAGGTGAATATACCAATGTGTGATAAGGGCAAGAGGAAGATTTTCGATCGCATGGAGGAAGAGAAAAGTTGCAAGTTTTGAGCAGATCCACTTGTAGAGAAAGCAGCTATGGATATAGAGGCAAAGAGGCAACAACGTGATAAGTGAATTGTGCAAAGGTAGAGGGAAAAAAGGAGAATGGAGGAAACAGATATGGAGTTGCATGGGTTGAAGGAGCAACTCCGAAAGGAACAGGAGCTACCAAATAGGAGAGGGAAGCATAGTAGAAACAGGTAGATCAGGGGGCGCAACATGTGCAGAAGGATTAAACAACGCATGTATAGGTAGTGGACTTATCAGAACAGCTGGCATCAGGTGAACAAGGTGAACCATCGTAGGAGCAGGACTTTGCTTAGAAGATAGAGTGAGTGCTTGAACGGATGGATACAAACATGTAGAAGTAGGAGTTAGAGCACGACATCGACTACATGCCTCACCACCAAGAGGTCAACCCACCAGATTGACCGCATCCAAAAATATGAGCAAGTCCCAAGTGACCAAGTAGACACTGAGATCCTTGGAGATCACCCGAAAGGAGAGATGCACAACATCTCATTCGACGAGTCTCAACATAGAGTTGTGCAATCTCACAGAGTGTCAACTCTGGAAGATCATACATCTCCTGTGTAGTATGAGGAACGAGTGATCATGTCTGATGTGCAAAAACATTTAATAGCCTTGGCTGATGGAACTAGAGCATATGCCAAAGCCACTAGCTCAAGTATTCGCTTTCTGATAGCTGAGAATGAGTGAATGGCTAAGGAGATACAAATGGCCAAGCAAGGAGGAGAGTTGGTGACAGTGTCCCCCCAAGAAGAATTGAAGAAGGAAATACTAGATGAAGTATTCTCCCTTGCCATAGTTACGCGGGCGTTGTATTCCAAGTTTGGTATCGTGCATAAGGCAGTGGTCCATCTTAATGGATGGCAGCAGCAATGTGCTAGAAGAGCATGTATCTTGTCGAATGTGCATGCTTCTATTGATTACATGCCAACACGGACAAGGAGATGCAAGGGAGCCCTGCTTCACTTGCCTAAGATGATGAAGCCCAGAGCAATTGAGCTGAAGGCACGCATCCAGAGTCATATCCGGAACTACAAAGAGCTCCCTCAGCTCATCACTAGTCTATAGGCTTCCCATGCATGTGTATTCAAGATTATGGATTTGTGGCACGTGCACATGCAATCCCATCTATTGGGACTCTCACCCAGGACAAGGCAAAGGCACAGGTCCAACTAGAGCTTGACTCATATTTTGATGAGTTGATGCACATTGCCAGCAGCCCAGACTTGCCCATCAGTGCAGACATCATGCACAAGTATGTTTCTAGTCCAGACGCATTGAAGACAATGATGCACATGCTTTCATATGAGTTTGATAGAGGATTCTGAGCAATGTACTTGAATTCTATGGAGGCAAGAGTCAGGTTCCAGAAATATGTCACCTTGGAGCACAAGGACACCATCACGTACTATTGATCTTGGCATCAGTTCACTATTGTCAATCACAATGCAGATGTGAAGGATTTTTTCTTCCAACAATTCTATGAGTCATGGTGATGTCTAGCATGGCTTGCTCAAGACATTTTTTATCTCACATGGGTACATGTGCATTGTAATGTAACATCTTGTCACGTGTAAGTTCAAGTGTTGATAGTTGGATGTAACAATCATAGAGTAGATGAAGAGTCATGAGGGTAGATGAACTGTCACAAAGGGGAATTTCAAGGGTCACCCCACCCTTTTCTATAAATAGTCCCTCATAACTCATTGTAAAGGCTTTTGGTCAGCGAAGCTTCCGATAAGACTAACTTAGAGAAAGCTTGGATAGTATTGTAATGAGCCTTGGTTTCTCCACTACGCAGAGCTAGTACATCTCTTTGGAGAAGAAGGCGGTTGTGGCTGTAACGTTCTGCTATTGGAACTAGCGGTTGGACATGGATGTATTGTATGATTGGAACTTATACTTCTTAATATAACAGAGCCAACACATTTCATGTATATGTCATATTGTATTCCAACTATCTTTTTTACTCTAAGTGGTATGTGTATCTGTTTTCTTACGCATGCATGTATGGAATATTCTGTATAAGTATGTATGAATCTTACTGAAATGTGTTGATTTGTTTAACGATCACTTTGGATTGTTAGCTAACTTTCTTTCTATTTTGTGGTGTCCCCTTCCAAGCCACGTGCTACCATAGGTTTCCACAGGGTGCATTCACCCAACTCTCCGTGTGTTAGAACAATTCATGCACCTTCTTTGTCTTACTGCACTTGTCACATCCTTGCTACCAACAGAGTTATCTTTTGTCTTTGTGCAAAATCGTAGTCAAGACATTACTGTACGACCCACTGTTGGGACTCCTACACCAAATGGTATGAGGTCTAATTGGGACTTCTTATTTAGGAGATCCCCTGATATGTTGGCGGGTCCAGCACCATCAACAAGTAGGTTTAATGGTTAAGAATATGTGTTGTAGTTTCAAATATAGTGACCATGTACTAAGTATATATGCATAGATTTTTGTAGTGAAATTGTTGCATGGTGGGGATCCTTTGTCCCACAAACAAATGGACTTATACACCAATTTGGGGTTTGACTTGGCTAAGACCCTAAAATTAGATTATTATTATTATTATTGATAGAATGCACAACCACTGTAGAAATAGAGAAGACCACCCATTGTTGTCGTTGCAGGATGACCACTAGGAAACAATCAGAAATATCAATGTAAACATAAATCCTATTATGGGCACAATACAAGAGAATTATATCAATAGAAAAAAAAAAAATGACACCTTTCTGCCTTTGTTGCAAAATCAAAGAGAAACATTTATGGATGTAAATGCAAGTGCAAATCGAGTGCATGTGTAGTTTCATTGTTTATCTTTGCAAACACTTTTTAAAATACATGTCACCAGAGTTATCTAAGACTAACCTAGTTGTACACCACCTTTATTTGAAATTGAATGGCAAGCGAGGCATCAAATTTAATCCAAAATTTGTGTCGTAATTCACTTAGAGTAGTTGTTGGATGAAAATCACATCAATGAACACAACAAACAAAGATCTACTTGTTACTAGTTGAATCTAATCATGATGCCTATTGGGGGCTTGGAGGTGATGAAGAAGGGGTTAGTGGATAGTAATTGAGTGGGGGAAACAATGGGAATTTCTAATAATAATTAAGAAAATACAATATAATTATGAAGCTTTGTGTAGGAGATGAGTTTATGTATTGTCCCTTACTAAAATAGCCTAATCAACTTGCAAATTTTTTCAACATTCTCTTTCAAGTACTTTTTTTTCTTTGCTAAGTTCTGTGAGTCCTGAGATGACTACACACTTAATGTTTGACTTGAGAAAACATGACCCAAGGGCATCTAAGTTATCAAAATTACTGGGGGATCACTCCCGACCTGGGACACGCCAATCCTTAACATGGAAGGATTTTTTCCTACAGATTTTTGAACCAATGACCTTCACATCACAAAGTTCCTTAATAGTACACCCCATCACCGTCTATTCTACAACCCATGGGCCTCTTTCAGGAATTTTTACAAACACTTGTATGCAAAAATTTCTTTAGACACTTTTTTATGTAAAAAATAAGCAGCCTCTATGGGTTAGACATTTTATCAAATATTTTGAATGTAATCAAATATGAAACCCTATATCTCACAAAATTCCCCAAATAAATAGAAACAACTCATGAAATTACATGTTGTACAACTCGTTTAGGATGCAATAATTTGATTTATGGAACTTGTGAATAAATGTTGCAAATTTCATGATTTGGCTAGTGGAATGATGTTGCTCCAATAAAATTGTGGCCTCTCTAAAAGAATTGTGATCTCATACAAAAGTTTCATAGCCTACCCAAGAAAACATGGCCTCCACAAGAAATGATAGCCTCCACCAAAAGCACATGGCCTCCTCAAGGAATGAAATCAACCTCCACAAAAATAAGAGTTGATGCAACTGTATGAATCAATTCTCCTTCAAGCACGTAGATCTCTAGCAAAATGTAGCTCCTCCTTCAATATGATCACGTATGATTCCTCATTGTTTACTAGGTAGGATGTATGTGTCTCACCATCAAAATAAAACATTATTAGCTAGGCTGGATGTGTTTCACCATGGAAACTAATGCTCACAAGGGTCTCACACCCTTTAGTTAAAAGCTACAGGAGCTCTCCAAAATTGACTTGAGAAAGTAATCAATGCATGCCCAAAAATGAGCTCTAGTTCTCTTTTTATCTTAGAATACCATGGATCATCAAAAAACCATGGGTCACCAGGATACCATGAGTCTCTCTTTTGTAACATTTATCCCTTTGACCCCCCCTTTTTCCTTTTCTTTTTCTTTTTTTAGCTCGATAAAATATAACATGACTTTATAAAGTTTTCTTTGCTTTTATTCAATGCCACTTTTACGTGATGTTTTTTTTATCCAAATGACATTTAAACAATTAAATTAATTGATCCTCCTTTTACTCACTATAACCCATGAGAATCAAATAGGCTAATGAGTCATGATCATTTGCAAAGGGATATTACATGTTACACATTGGTAAGATCCTACGATGAAACAAAGAAAAATTATCATGACTTGTACTTGATGTGCATGCATCCATTGAAGATTATCTTTCTAAACTCCTGTTATTGTTGGAACAATCTAAATTGTGTGGAAAATCTAAATTAGATGAAGAGTGTTTTTTTTTATCTTCTCCAAGCTAAAAGGTCATTTTTAGGTATTTCCTTCTATATTTAGTTACTATTGATTCACTAAGGGATGAGTTTAAAATTCCCTATTTTGAGATTTTGTATGAGCATATCATTAAGGAATGATCTATGCTTATGTATTTGGATGCTTTTTTGGCATCTAATAATCGAGCTCTTATGACTCAAATCTCTAAAGGTGACCTCAATTTTCTTATAAACAGAAGAAATATTTCAATCAAACTATGGGTTATCCCTCTAAGCCTTGATATAAAACAAAATATTTTCCTCTATATTCCAAGTTTGGTAATTCTTCCTCCAAGTCAAGGAATAATAATTCAAGTGAAACGTACAGTTTTTGTTGTGTTCTTGGATACGTTGAATCTAAACATTGGTTGAAACTAGAAGCATTGAATGAAGCTATTTAATAACATGAAATTATAGTGCCTAAACCTTCGTCATATGGTAAAGGACATTCTTTATCTAATTAAGCTTTATGCGTGTCTTTAGATAGCTATATACTTGATTATGATGCATTACACCATATGACTCATTCTCATGAGTTGTTTCCTTCCACATATGATTGTAGTATTTCACAAACTATAGTTATAGATTGTACACAACTTACACAACTTAACTTTTTAGGATCAAGCACTATGAAGTTAGATGATGGGTGCATCAATGATGTTGTCCTTGTTCCTAACATCTCTTCCAATATTCTTTATATTTATTAGATTTATTCTTCCATTGATGGAAAACGGTATATTTTTCTCTTAATGACGTAGTCATTTGAGAATTATAGAATCTAGATATCATTGTTATTTTTGAAAGATTTGGTCGTAATTACAAATTGTACAAGTTTCCCTATTTTGAGCCTTCCTTTGATCCCTATTGCATTACACATGCTAATCCTTTAAGTAAACTTTGCATGAAATATTTGGACATCTGAACTAAAAATATTTGTATCAATTGAAAAGATTAAATTTGGTGCTTGGTATTCCTAAAGGTTCTTGCTCTAATGGAGTTTTTCAAAGTTGTGTTCCTAGTAAAACAACATTAAGGTTATTTTCCTAAAGGTATGTCCTTGGTGTGCTACCACATCTCTTTAGTTAGTACACAATGATCTGAGTTGTTTCCAACTCATCCAGTTTTAGGTACTAGGTATGCACTCACTTTTATTTGTGACTTCTCATGTCACTCTTGGGTGTAATTTCTTAAGTATAAGAATGAGTTCTTTACTACTTTTAATACCTTAAAGTATTTTGTTGAGAAGAAGTCATCTATTTTTATCAAGAAAATATGCATAGATAATGGGAAGGGATATTTTAATCATGAATTCAATCATTTTGGTGGAGAACATGACATCTAATTTAGATATCTATTTCCCTACATCCCTCAGTAAAATGGTGTTGCTAAAAGAAATAAATAGACAATGAATGAGATGACAAATGACATGATTCGATACAAGAACATTGCACCTTCTTTCTAGGATGAAGTGGTGAACTGTCCCAATCACATTCAGAATCATATGACTCATAGGGAAGTGTGGCATATGATTATAGAGGAATCTTAAAGCCATGATAACCTTGATATCTTTACGTTTAGATTATTTGGTAATCCATTATTGGCCTTAATTCCAAATGAAAAACACAAAGTTATGGAGAAAAGAGCTAACCACTAACACTTATTGCTTATTATAAGGATACAAAGGAATATAAGTTATTGATAATATTTCAAAATATGTCATGTTTTGAAGGGTTGGCTATTTTGATGAGTGCTTCAAAACCACATTTTCTCCTTCTCCTATCACAAATTGTCATGCTAACATATTTTATTTAGAGAATGAAAATATGGTGAATAATTTGAAGATGAAAATAAACTAGAAGAAAATGTGCCATCAACAACAACATCTGAGGAGGATATTTTGTGAGTTAAAAAGGCCTTACAAGTATGTTAGTCCATTAATGATGTCTCTTTTTTATTCGTGTCATTTCAAATCATCCATAAAAATCTCCTAATGTTATTGGGATACTTGAAGGGGATGCTCCATGGAAGAGAAGTATTCTTCCTTGATGAAAAATCATGCATGAGATCTCATTCCTCTTCCTAAGAGAAAAAATATTTTTCACGATAAATGGGTGTACATAACCAAATATGTAGTAAGTGGATTTGTTGACAAGTATAAGGCATGTCTTATAGCCAATGGACTTTCACAGCTTGAATGGATTGATTATTTTGATACCTATGCCCTTATTGATAGGATTAATTCTATACACCTTATGTTTTGTCTTGTTGCTTCACCAGGATAGTTAGTCTAACAAATGTAAGTGAAGAGCACCATTTTTCCTGAATATTTATATGAGAAAATCTACATGGACTACCCTCCTGTTTTTTTGTAGGATTCTCCTCTTCTTTGTAGGCTTCGATGTTCATGTTACATGGAGTTAAGAAAGATCCTTGAACTTGGTGTTACAAGATGCATAATTTTTTTTCTTATTATTTTAGGGTTTAATAATCATTACTTTTATCCGACAATTACACTAGGGTGCAGGGCACTAATCCCTTGATTTTGGTTTTATATGTGAACAATTTAATTCTCACGAGATTCTCCAACTACAATTCAAATTTCTTAGGAAAAATTGATGGGATCGTTTGATATGACAAATCTAGGAATTTTGAATTATATTATAGGTTTGCATGTTCTCCAATCTTCAGAAGCAATCTCTATTTTCTAGCAGAAGTACATGCACTTGATTTAATTTAGCTCTTTGGCATGCATTATTCTTCTAGTTTATCTTCATTATGTCTTAATCCTTAGTGCGCTGACAACAATTTGGGAATTTAATATATTTTACTCAAACATGTCATGACATCTATTTTGTAGTTGGGCTTGTCTCTCAATATCTCAATATGCATACAAGGGTCACTAGAAGGTAGCAAAGCACATTTTGAGGTACATTTAAGGTACTGAAAATTTTGATATTTAGTACACTTCCAATTTTCTCATCTTGTGGGTTTCACTAACTCTAATCGAGTTAGTTGGAATGATGATTGAAAGTCCACATTTGGATTTCTTTATCACCTTGGCTCTACTATGATTCCCTAATTTTGCAATAAGCAATCTAAAATTTGATTAACCTCTTCAAAAATTTAATATCATGTTGCAGTATTTGCTAGTCAAGAAGTTATTTGGTTTCAATGGCTATTGATAGAATTTGGAATTCAACAAAGATCACCCTACCATTTTTTTGTGTGATAATTAGAGTTCCATAAACATTTATCAGAAAATAATAAATGATAGTTGAAATAACAAAATAAAAGTGATCAATTTTCAAATCAAAAGAAAGAAAATTAATTCTCTAATCATATTTTTTTACTCGTTTCCTTAAAAGTTTACTCAAATTTCAAGTGTATGCACTTATTAGATGCTAAGTTAAATTGTGCATACAATAAGTACCCTCTTTGCAAACTTTTTATAGAACCATAGCGAGGTAAATTGAAATCAATAAACATGTTTTACCATACATTTTTGGTTAACATCATTATGGGTCTATCAAATTTTGCAAAGTTGGGACTCGTTGGATGCATAATAACAAAATTTATTTATACATCTAGAATGACTGCCTACACTTAAAATTTCAGTAAACTTATAAGGAGATAAGTTGAAAATGTGATTTAAAAAGTTAAATTTCTTCATTTCTCTACAAAAACATTTCACTTATGGTTGAGTACATCATCATATTAAACCCTATTGGTTATTTTTAAGTTGATTTTACATTTTATATTTTAAGGCCCATTTTCACATTAAAATTCCCCTAATGGACATCCACATCTTGGAGTGTTTTCCAATTAAAAATCAAGTCGTAGGCATCTTCACTAAACCTGTGTCATCATTTCCTTTCCTTTAGTTATGATCAATGCTTGGGATGAAGTAATTTGTATTTGTAGGGTCATCCTTAATCCTCCCACTATCACTCCTTGTTTATGTTGTTTTCTATCTTTTGGAAAGGGGTTTTATCCAATGGTTTTTCTCATTTTCTCCACATATGATAGTTTATACTTGGATACCTTAGAATGACTAGGTTCCAGGACCCTCTTTGTCTTCTTTTTTTGATCCTTACGTTTTACTTGATAAAGGTGTTAGCATTTGTTTCCAATGTAACCAACTAGTGTTAGTTGTAAGCTCGTGTGACATTTATTCTTTGCTAAATGTGATGCCTCTTCTATCGCTTTATATAGGAGATATTATGTTGTATTTTATTCACAATATATATAAAACATTATTTGCGTTATTTCTTAAAGAATGTTTTTAATTTTTTGCAAGCGTATTTTGTTCTTAGAATATTCTTGTAAATATTTTCAAACAATGAATATTATGTTGTTGTATTTGATATTCAGGTGTTTGGAAGCAATGAATCCTAGACATAGAATATTGAGTTTGTATTTGATATTAGGGTTTTCGAAAGCAATGAATCTTGGAGATTAAACATTCAATTTGTTTATTAATTTCAAAATAATAGATGGAATTACAAATATGTTAATGGAATCCATGACAACATTTCTTAATTTATGTTTAGTAAAAATATTTTAAGTATTAATTGGGAACCTTCATTGATATTTAATAACCTTTGCATAATTGAAGCACATTGAAGGAATTTTATTGATGTTATTTGAACATTTTACTCCAGAATATGGTGTGCAAATTTCAAACCTATCTATGAAAAATATGGAAATGTGAATTCTTTATGTCAATCTTACAATTTACCATTCATATATGCACACGCTAATACACGATATTTTGTGCTAATCAAAACTAGACTTTGATCTTTAAGGCCACCACAAAAATATGATGAAGGTTTAGAAAAAATCCTTTCAATCACAAGAAAAATGCTTGTATAGAGCATTTAGGTATGGAAATGTTTTTTCTAATTGTAACCATATTTCGATCTCTAATGCAAACAAATCTTAAAACTAAAATTAATTAATTTATTAACTAAATTTACAATGACTACTTTTGGGACCTAAGGCATTTCTTTTATTTATACCTAATGATTGGTCTTGTTTTTCATCCTTCTCCCGAGGATGAACCACAATATTTGGTTCGAAACGTTGGCTAAAAAAATCATGATGTGATTATTCAAAAATACATTTATACAACAATATAATTGTACTAATAACAACTAAACCATTATCTCTAATGTAAGCACAAAATGTGGTAAACGTTGAGCGAAAATATTTCTATCACGGGAAAAAAAAAATTTACCATGAGAAAACAACTTGTATAGTTGTAGAAGAAAAATAACTCAACCAAAATTAAAGGTATTAATCTTTCTTTATTTTGTTTAGAGTTCCATTGGCTTTGCACCATCTAATTTGATAGTACTACACTACTATGTAGACTTATTTCTTTAAATTTGGATTTTAAAATTGTGAATCGTGTTTCAACAATTTAAATCTTTTATGTCATTACAAGCTTGCTAATATCTAATGTTTATCTTAAATTGCAAGAATAAGAAATATTAAAGCGAACATGTCATTCCCATGTTTCTTCATATAACAAAATGTTTTTCCCAAATAAGAGCATCTTTGATGTTGTACATTGTGCTTAAAAACTTGTATTACATTGTTTTGAATCTCTCGTCAAGACTTGTATTACCATTTTTCAATATTCAAGATTATGCATTGCTAATGACATTTGAAAAAGTTATCATATTAAAGCTTGCAAGGATTCTACAAAGAAGATATAATAAGGGTTTGTTATTTCATTTGAAGAGATTTTGCAAGAAGGATAGGAAGCACCAGCTAATCATAGATGATTTATTCCACCAAAAACTTAAATCCCTTACACCAATGCCCCCTTGTAGTAGATTTTGTTACCACTTATCTGAGGAGATCAAACTCAAATAAAACCTAAATGGCATATTTGAAACATGGTAGAGGACTACAAAAGTGGATTTTGTTACCACTTCTATGAGGAGATCAAACTCAAATAAAAACTAAATAGCATATTTGGAACATGGCAAAGGAATATAGACATATACAAATTATGCGGTAAATAAGTAATGAACATTAAGGAAAAGTCATACAATCAATGAATAAAGACAAAGACCAAAAAACCTCCATCAAAGAAGCGCAACCATAGAATATGGGTTTCAGAAATATACAAGTCATTGTAGGTTTTAACCCTATACAGAAATTGCCTACATACGAATTCTGAAAAATAGAAAATAAACAATGGAGAGAGCGTAAAACATAAAACAGATATACACAGAGATTTCTCCTAGATCCTAAAACTGACACTACCAGATTGAATTTTCATTATATTTCTTTCAATGTTACAATACATATATATACATGTCGAAGCATCCATAAACCCCAATCTATTAACCCTAGATTAGAACATAACCATAGTTCCCTTGACCGGATCTACAAAATACCATGGACATAAAACTATCATGCCCAAAACCATGTGCAAAATCCATGCGCAAAACCATATATAGGTCCGCCTACCTAATATAGGGTCCAAAAAAAAAAAAATCCTGGGGCGCTGCCACGAACCCCGTGCAGGGGGCTACCCCCCCACGTGTGGGGTAGTTGTGGAAAGAATATAACACAACCCACAAGAGAGCTTAGTCATTGATCCAACCCTGCAATGCCCATTTTTTCTCTACACCAAGAGAACTTCTCAGTGCACACAAACTTTGTCAATGCATCTATAGTATTCTTCAAAATGTCCACCTTTACCAGCAAAAACTTTTTGTCCTTAACCATATCCCTCACAAAGTGATATTGAACATTAATGTGATTTTTCTTTGAGTGATAAGAAAGGTTCTTTTCCAGGGAAATTGCACTTTGACTGTCACAGTATATCCTTATAGCTCGTTGTACTAGCCCCATACTTGAACACAATCTCGGAAACCAAACTGCTTCCTTGCTTGCATGGCTACAATGTATTCTACCTCTAAATTTGAAAGTGCCACTATAGATTGTCTCTTACTCATCCAACATACTACACCTCCAAATATGTTTGCTATGTCATTTTAAGAGCGTTTGCAAGAAGGATAGGAAGCACCAGTGAATCATAGAAGATTTATTCCAACAAGACTTAAATCCCTTACATTAATGCCCCCTTATAGTGGATTTTGTGACCAATTATATGAGGAGATCAAACTCATATAAAACCTAAATGGCATATTTGAAACATGGTAGAGGACTACAAAAGTGGATTTTGTTACCACTTATATGACGAGATCAAACTCAAATAAAACTAAATGGCATATTTGAAACATGGCAAAGGACTACAGACATATACAAATTATGTTTAAAGAAGCAAAGGTCATTTAAGGAAAAGTCATACAATCAATGAATAAATACAAAGACCAAAAAACCTCCATCGAAAAATTGCAACCACAGAACATGGGCCCAAAAAATACACAAATCATTGTAGGTTTTAACCCTTACAGAAATTACCTGCATATGAATTCTAAAAAACAGAAAATAAACAATGGCGAGATCATAAAAAATAAAACAGATATACACAAAGATTTTCCTCTGGATCCCAAAACCGGGTCTACCAGATTGATTTTTCATTATATTCCTTTCAATGTTACAATACATATATATACATTTCGAAAAATCCATAAACCCCAATCCATTAACCCTATATTAGAACATAATCGTAGTTCCCTTGACCGGATCTACAAAATACCATGGACAGAAAACCATCATGCCCAAAACCATGTGCGAAATCCATGCGCAAAACCATAGATAGGTCTGCCTACCTAATATAGGGTCCAAAAAAAATTTCCCGGGGTGCTGCCCTGAACCCCATGCAGGGGGGCTAGCCCTCGCGTGTTGGGTAGTCGTGGAAAGAATATAACACAACCCACAAGAGAGCTTAGTCATTGATCCAACCCTGCAACACCCATTGTTTCTCTACACCAAGAGAACTTCTCAGTGCACACAAACTTTGTCAATGCATCTACAGTATTCCTCAAAGTGTCCATCTTTACCAGCAACAACTTTTTTTCCTTAACCATGTCCCTCACAAAGTGATATTGAACATTAATGTGCTTTTTATTTGAATGATAAGCAAGGTTCTTTGCCAATGAAATTGCACTTTGACTGTCACAGTATATCCTTATAGCTCGTTATACTAACCCCATACTTGAAAATAATCTCGGCAACCAAACTGCTTCCTTGCTTGTTGTTGGCTTGATGGGGCCTAAATTAGGTTCAACGTTATTTAGCCAAAAAAATCCCTACTGTACTGGCCCTTTCGACATCAGCCCATGGAGCATGGACTAAATTCTCACCCAAAGCAGTATGGGGGGATGCTGGAACCAAGTTTCTGCACCCTTGAGATGTCTGAGGGGTCGATTTAGTACGACTGTGCCTACCTTCGTGTAGGTTACTTCACGCACTATTCTGACTTGTGAGATCTTCATGATATCTTATAATCGTATATGTGCAGCCCTAACCAGGGCATGAGATGCTTCTACGCTGCTATGGTAGCGATCTACGCTATTTCCCAAAGTTACACCACATATCTTACTTATCCTCTTATAGATGTTAGTCAACTTTGCATAAACAGATACTTTAACTCACATTCACATAATCTACACATTTATATATGTTTTCGCACCATATAGACAATAGAAATGCAATTTATACCCATGATATTCAATACAGAAAATAGGAAATAAATACACAAAATTAATGTAAAACTTCTCTTTATCAATGCTTAAATAGTTACAGACTCAACTCACCCTACGCACTTAGCTACAGAGGTACATGCACTCAGTTGCGGACTACTAGACCTCTACGCACTTAATTGCAGGGGTCTACGCACTCAGCTGCAGACTACTAGACCTCTGCGCACTCAACTATAGAGCCTTCTCCTACTCTATGACGCAAATACTCAACCTTACACTTCATATATGACTCAATTATTCATCCTTAGATTCTTCTATTTCTTCTATTATTCAATTAATTCCTCTACAACTTAGGGCCTCGCTCTATTTATAAAATCCCATGGTCCGTGGACCATGGGTAGATCTCTATAGCTGACATGACATTACAAAGTTAAGGGTAGACAACCCTATGACTTATTTATAAGCTCTACGCCCACAAAATGCAGAGTCTTTACAATAAAGATATAGTTTATGACCAAGATCTGGGCTTTTAGCCCCAAAAATTCCCTTGGGGGATCCCGCACCCAACAGGCCCCCAACACAAACATCGTGACTCAGCCTTGAGTCACTCTGTCAGTTTGGAGATCTTTGCGCGCAGACCTCCCAACTCTGCTTGGACTACTACAAGGTTGGTAACGCACTGAGCAGCTGCCTGTTGTACTTCCTGGATCCGCTATTCAGAAACTGCTGTAGCTGAACCACTTCCCTGAACCTATTCCTGTGTGCCTTGCATCTGCACAAACTTTTCTTCAATAGAGGATCTAATGACAAATGCCTCATCAATCCATGGTTGTACGCGCGCCTTCAAAATGGCTTCCTTGTGTCGAGCAACATCCACCTGCTCCTTGAGTGCTTTTTCCTGTTGCATCCACACAAGCCTTTGTGTAAGGGAAACCATCTGTGCAGTCCCTTTTATCGCATCATATTTCTTCTGCAGCTCACGCACCTCTATTTCTAAGTATTGTATGTTCGAGTCCTCCTGCAGAGTGGTAAGAACCTCGAGCGACTCTTCAAATAGCCTGGTATAGTCTCTCACTGCGTTGTTGACCTCTGTTATGGCTGTTGTAATCATGCTGGCACGCTGATCCTTGACCTCTGATGGCATTGAAGGCTACACCTTCAATTGTAGCTCGGTTATCTGAAGGTTCAGCTCCAGGTGAACCTTGGCCATCTCTTCCTTCGCCTCGCACACCCCTGTTGCTAGTTTTCTAATAAGCGCCTCCGCTGGTTCCTCTGCATGGATGGCTAACTCCGGGACCATCTGGAAAGCTTCCTCAACCACCTACACTAGCTGTCAGTTCTTCACTACTACCCCGTCATGCTACAGGCTCAACTGTTCGATGTTAATGCGCTACTCGCTCATGACCTGGAGCCCACGACCCTCCCTAGCTCACGGTTCTACAATAACTTTTTCTTGTCAAACATAGAGCATCTCCTGATGGAACACATCCATGTTTATCCCGATCCCCTTCAATCTGTTGACCATAGGCTTGTCGGCCACATTTTCTATAACTAGTGCTCCTTCTGGCAACACTATAGTGTTGGTAATGTGGGTGCACAAAATTTCCTCAGTCGTTACCGTGCCTAGTGCAAGGTTGGTTGAAACAGTACTAACCTGTGGAGTGCACACCTACAACACCTGTATCTACACTTGGAGGGCCCCCAACACCGGCTGGTGTTCCTCTCCAAACTGCTAGAGGGCCTTCGCGGTGATGTCGCGCACCGTCTCCCCAATGTCGTGGAGATCCCCCTTAGTGAGGGTGATCAGGTCGAAAGAAGTCTTTGACAACTTCGACTTCTATCGCGGCCCCACCTGCTCTCTCAACATTGTCGCTTTAGCTGCGCAAACGTTATCTGTGGGTCCACGCCACCTTCCTCTGTTTTTGTCTCTTGTTCAGGTGAAGGCGACTTTTCTCCCTCGCGTTCCGATCCGAAATGGATACTAAATCAAGAAGAAAAGGTATTACAAACTCATGTGCAGGAAAATGCCTATATTACTTAGTGTAATGGATCAAAAAGATTGCAAATAATGTAGACAATTAACAATCAGAAAACATAACAGACACACACATCAACACATCAAATAATCAAGGAGTTCACCAAACTTCCTGGCTACGTCTCCTGGTCCAACTTTCAGTGTCGAACTCTATATTAAGTCTTCAAGAACATATTATTACAAGAGTGAGCTCAAAAACAGAGTCTCAACCAATAGTTACATCAAAGAGGGATATGCTGAAAAACCTTGAGTCTAAAAGAGTGCATAGACTCTCCCTCTATCCTGTTCCTCTATTCATTCTACCTCAATCTGACTGACTGACTGTCTTTCTGTGACTGTCTTCAACTGACTTCTCCTCCTTTGTTCTGCCATTGGATGGATTTTAAGCCTTTCAGCACTGTTTGTTCACCTCCATTTTGGGCTCTCTGGCTTCCATCTGTTCCCCTTCTTCTCTAGGCTCTCTGGCTCTCGTCGAGTGTTCATGCACTCATTGTCGAAACTCTTGGGGCACAAGGCAACTAATAGGACAAAAGACTGGCGAGCATGGGTGGAACTGACCATTTGGCCTTCCCCCGGCACAAATCCTTAAAATAATGCATTTGCAGTTCCCAAAGGAAATACATAGAAACATAGGAAATCCTGATAAAAACACTTTATTCCGGAACTCAAATAACATTAAATCGCGTCCATAAACATATTGGGTCCAGCCTTTATCGCACATCATAAGGCATGGCTCTGTTATATGGCTGCGATCGCCTCCACCGATCGCCGATATCGGCGCATCGGATATCGCATGATAGCAGGTCTTTGTATTGTTTCACCAGTCCACTCACCGATTGCCGATCGCCAATATCGGCGTATCGCATATCAGCCCTTCATGATGCTATCGGTCCTTTCGCCGTTGTTTTGGTGCAATGTGATATTACGATGCGATAATCACAGTCGCATATCGCATGAATCCTTAGCCTATGGTCACTCCTCTCTTTGGCGTATTTATGATGCGATACGATCTCGCTCCACCATTAATCTGCATGCTCGATCAATGGTTCATATGTCATCATTGATCTCAAATCACTTGAGGCTGAGGTTGATATGTTGTTGGCTTCCTCCAATGTGATTTGATCTCATCTGTTGATGGCATGGATCCAATGGCTCTGGGGAATTCACACTGCACTTCTCCATTTCCTTTGGATTTTGGGTTTTTCTACCATTCTTTCACTTGCGCTATTAAATCAAATCAAGACTTTAGACTTAGAGGTTTTTATACAAGATCCATTTTGGATCACGCCTTCCCACTAAAAAGCTTTTGGACCACCAAAATTTGGTTTTAGGCATCGATCAAGTGAGGTACTGCTCCTTCACCTATCTAACTTCCATCGTGCTTTCCTTGGATTTGACCCTTTGAGTCCCACTCTCAGGTACTCAACATCCCCTTGACGTGTAGTTCTTACCTTCTTGTCCAGAACTGTGTCCTCCTGTAACTCATTGAGATACTCAAACAACAAATCCCCAATAGGAGGCAACTTACTTTGCTCTTCAGGATCTTCAATCAATGAAGGTTCATACAATCTCAAGTTTTTTGCATTAACGACTAAATAGATCTACATATAAGCTGGAAAATCAAGGCAAAAAGCATTTTCACCAATTTTATCAAGTATCTTGAAAGGTCCATACCTTATTGATTTTAGCTTCTTACCTTCACCTTGCATTCTATCTTTGTTGATGTATAGCCAGACTTGATCACCAACTTGAAAACTACGCTCAACTCGATGCTTGTCATGTCTTGCCTTGTACTTGGCTTGAATTCTTTCCAACTGTTCCTGTACTACCTGGTGAATTTCCTAGATTTGTTCAATGAACTTGGTTGCTTTGTCCACATCACTGTGTCCATCATTTTCTATGTCTTTACCAAAGACAAAATCTAGGGGAGACTTTGGTATAAAACCAAAACAAGTCTCAAAAGGATATATCTGAGTAGAAGAGTGCTTGGCATGGCTGTAAGCATGCTGCACATAACACAAACGCTCATCCCAAAGCTTGGGATGCTTGCTGCAATAGCCTTTGAGCAATTGGATCATTGTCCTATTGACCACTTCTATCTGACCATCTGTTTGTGGATGAAATGTTGTGCTCTTCTTCAACCTGGTGTCCATCAATTCCCATAGATTTGACCAAAACTTCCCAACAAATCGAGAATCTCGATCAGATACAATAGAAGTGGGTAACCCAAAATGAACCAATACATTTTGAAAGAACAACTTTGATGTTTGTTCAACTATAACCTGCTTGTTGCATGGTATCAAAATACGCATTTTACTAAACCTATCCACAACAACATACAAATAATCATGGCATTTCCTAGATTTTGGCAATCCCCCAACAAAATCCATGGAAACACTTTCCCAAGGATGAGAAGGAATTGGAAGTGGAGTGTACAAGCATAATTTTTTATTATTGGGCTTGCTTGTAGCACACATAGTACACCCTTTGATATATCTATAAACTGTCGCATGCATTCTTGGCCAATAACAAAACCTTTGCAATTGTGCAACTGTTTTACTTACACCCAAATGACCTGATATGAGAGAAGTATGTGCTTCTCGAATTATGTTAACTCTTTCAGTTTGTGGAATGCATAACTTTCCAAAATGATATAAGAGTTGGTCCTTTACATAATAATCCAATTCTTCTACTTGCTTGCCATGACTTAAATTTGCATATACATCTTTAAAATTTACATCTTGAGCATATTTTTCAATGTAACTTTCACGCACTACTGAGTTATGCTTAAGTATAGTAGATGCATTTATGATTGGTCTTGATAACATGTCTACAACCTTATTGTGTATGCCCTTCTTATATCTGATGACAAGATGAAATCGTTGTAGAAAACCCATCCACCTATAATGTCTTGATTGCTGCAATTTAGTTTGTGAGTGCAAATATTGAAGTGGTTGATGATCTGTATGTATGATTTCTTCTTTACCCATTAGATAATGTTTCAAATTTTTCAAACTTTGTCCTAATGCATACAATTCTTTATCATATGTGGGATAATTAACTACTACAAAAGTAAATGTCTCAGAATGATAGCATATGGGTTTTCTGTGTTGCATAAACACAGCTCCCATGGCATAGTCACTGGCATCTGTCCTAATCTTGAATGGATCTTGAAGATCTGGCAGTGCTAGTATTGGTGTTGTACTGATTTTCTCTTTTAAGGTGTCGAAGGCTTTCTGTTGTTTGTCTCCCCACTTAAACACCTGTTTCAATCCTGTTAAAGTTTGTAATGGAGCTGCAATCAAAGAAAAGTTAGCAATAAACTTTCTCTAGTATTGTGTTGCCCCTAGGAAACTCCTAACCTCTGTAGCAGATTTGGGTTTAGGCCAGTTCACAATGACTTCAACCTTAGAGGGATCTATCTTCAGTTCACCACCCCCTACAATATAGCCCAAATAATTTAAAGATGGTCTGCCAAATTCACATTTTGACAGTTTTACATACAGATTTTCTCTTTTTAAAACATATAGAGTCTTCTTTACATGCTTTACATGGTCTTCCCATGTCTTATTAAAAACAAGAATGTTATATAAATAAACAATTACAAAATCATCAATAAATGGTCTGAGTACATCATTCATAACTCTCATAAATGTAGCAGGAGCATTAGTTAAGCCAAAAGGCATAACCAACCATTCGTACAGTCCTTGCTTTGTCTTGAAAGCAGTCTTCCATGCATCATGTTCTACAACTCTGACCTGATGATAACCACTTCGCAATTCTAACTTAGAAAAGTAAACTGCTTCTTTCAATTGATCTAATAAATCATTAATACGAGGAAGAGGATAACGATTCTTGATCGTTATTTTATTTAATGCTCTATAATCAATGCACATTCTCCACGAACCATCTTTCTTTCTCACCAGCACGATTGGCGATCCACATGGTGATGTGCTTGGTTGTATAAACACCTTATCAAGTAACTCTTGTACCTGCTTCTTTATCTCTACATTCTCTAAAGCTGATAACCTGTACATTCCAATGTTAGGTAATGGAGCATCTTGCTGCAAATAAATATCATGTACTATTTCTCGTTTGGGTGGCAGACCTTTTGGTTCTTGAAATAGAACATCATACTCTGAAACAACTTTAACTAAATCAGTTTTCTATTTAGAATCACAACCTTCAAATGCATTGGATTTTTCAGGATCCTTTGCCTTTACAACCATTAGTAAAAATTGCTTACTTGAATTCACAATTCTTTTCATCCGCCCTGAGTTTATGAGAGAATAGTTACCTTTGCGTTTATGAGCTCTTACAATGTATTATATTCCATTTTTAGTGAGTTGATACTTATTCTCATCTCTATAGAAAATAGCTTTCCTATCATACAAGTATGGACTTCCCAAAACAATACCACATATATCTAATGGAAGTCTATCTAACTCAACCTCATCTACAAATGTTGATCCAATAGAAAAGCTAAGTTTACATTGTCTCATTCCTTGTAGCTTTGTTTTATCACACACCCAACCTAATGGATATGGCTTCTCATGAGGTTTTGTTTGTAATCCCAACTTCTTTACAATTGTTTCAGAAATCAAATTTACTTGTGATCCACTATCAAACAAAGTATCAATCTTATTGTGCTTGGAAATTAATCTAATATGAAAAAGCTCATTTATTTCCCTCTCATTATTTTCATTATCAACAGATTGTGAAGAATTACTTGTGGATGCTTAAGAATCTTTACCTTTAATACATGCGGTTGTAACTGTTGTTTCATCGCCTGAATCTGATCCCAAGTCCTGCTGAATAGCAGCAACATTCTTTTTCTTCTTTCCACCGAACTTCTTAGGTTTCTATTATGGATGCAAAGACCAGCGGTGTGCCTCATTGTGTCCTTCTATCATTCTTTACAGTG
Source organism: Pinus taeda (assembly GCA_000404065.3). NCBI lineage: Eukaryota > Viridiplantae > Streptophyta > Pinopsida > Pinales > Pinaceae > Pinus > Pinus taeda. The sequence goes on along the minus strand of APFE031226111.1, from coordinate 12,264 downwards.
TTTGCTTTCCTCTCCTTCCATTTTAGTTTCTTCTTTTCCTTAGTCTTGCTTACAGAATATTTAGATGATCCCCCAACCTCTCAGTTTACATTCTTACCTCTAGCTTTTAGATGTGTGGCTTGAACTGATACATCATCTAATCTAGTGGGATTAAACATGGGAATAGTATGCTTTAAATAGCTATGAAGACCACCTATATACTTCAATAAAATTTTAGGTGAGTATAATGATATACCTAGAGTTAAAGATCTCTTTCTAAATTCCTGAGTATAACTTTGTACACTTTGACCCTTCAATTGACGAACAGTTTGCCAACTCATCATTGCCTGCTGCATGTAAGCTAAAGGATAGAATTTCTTTTTGATAGCAGAAACAAATTCACTCCTGGTAGAAATGATTGTACCATGTTTTTGCAGATCAACTTGTGTCTTGCCTTCCCACCATACTAGTGCAGTTCCTCCAAGTCAAAGGCTAGCCAGCTGAATCTTCTTCCTCTATGAATCAACATTCTTTACCCTGCAATATACATCAATTTTTCTTATCCAATTATCTAGCTTTTCTACATTGAGTTCTCCATCATAAATTGGCAAATCAAACTTCAAATCCAATTTGATTAAGGAAGTTTTCTTCTTCTTCTTCTTAGAAGAGCTAAAAGATGATGATGAAGAGGATGATGATGGTGATGATGGAGGAGATGGTGGATGGGGCATTTCCCCTTTCCCTTTGCCTTCTAGAGGGGCAACTAGAAAAGGTTCCTCTGCTCCTTTGTTTGGTTTGGGTGTTGCAGTGCTTTCACCTCGACCCTTCTTGAACTCCAAATACATCTCTTCCATCATAGCCCAGAGTGTCTTAAAACTTTCTATAAATTGAGATTCTAATGCCAATGGAGCTTCTTCTGCCATTCTCTTTTGAGAATAGACTCTTCCAATCTCTAGATTAGCCTCAACAAGTTCTCCTTCTCCTAGTTTGAGCTTTAATCTAGTTAGCATTCAAAATCCAACACAGGCTTGTCTAACCTTAATAAAACCAAAACCAAATGCTCTGATAGCACTTGATCCGAAATGGATACTAAATCAAGAAGAAAATGTATTCTAGACTCATGTGCAGGAAAATGCCTATATTTTTTAGTGCAACAGATTGAAAAGATTGCAAATAATATCGACAATTAACAGTTAGAAAATATAATAGAAACACACATCAACACAACAAATAATCAAGGAGCTCACCAGATTCCTTGGCTACATCTCTTGGTCCAACTTTCAGCGTCAACCTCTATATTAAGTCTTCAAGAACATATTATTACAAGAGTGAGCTCAAAAATAGAGTCTCGGTCAACAGTGACATCAAAGAGGGATATGCTCGAAAACCTCAAGTCTAAAAGAGTGCACAGACTCTCCCTTTGTCCTATTCCTCTACTCAATCTGCCTCAATCTGACTGACTGGCTATCTTTCTGTGACTGTCTTCAACTAACTTCTCCTCCACTATTCTACCATTGGATGGTTTTTAAGCCTTTTAGCGATGTCTGTTCACCTCCATTTCGGGCTCTCTTGCTTCCTTTCGTTCCCCTTCTTCTCCAGGCTCTCTAGCTCCCATCAAGCATTCATGCACTCATTGTCGAAACGCTTAGGGTACAAGGTAGCTAATAGGATGAAATACTGTCGGGAATGGGTGGAACTAGCCATTTGGCCTTACCCCAACACATATCCTCAAAATAACGCATTTTTGGTTCCCAAAGGAAATACACAAAAACATAGGAAATCCCGAAAAAAACACTTTATGTCGGAACTCAAATAACATTAAATCGCATCCATAAACCTATTAGGTCTGGCCTTTATCGCACATCACAAGGCATGGACCTGTTATATGGTTGCGACCCCCTCCGGCGATATCAGCGCATCGCATATCACATGATAGCGGGTCCTTGTATTGTTTCACCAATCCACTCACCGATCGTCGATCGTCGATATCACCGTATTGCATATTGGCCCTTTGTGATGCTATGGATCCTTTCCCCATTGGTTTGGTGTGATTCAATATTTCAATGCGATAATTGCAATCACATATCGCATGAATCCTTGGCCTGTGGTAAGTCCTCCCTTCGACGTATTTGCAATGCGATACGATCTCGCTCCACCATTGATTTGTGTTCTTGATCAATGGTTCATATGTCATTTTTTATTGCAAAATGCTTAAGGCTGAGGTTGATATGCCATTGGCTTCCTCCGATGTGATTTGATCTCATCTGTTGATCCCGTGGATCCCGTGGATCCAACGGCTCTAGGGAATTCACGTTGTGCTTCTCCGTTTCCTTTGGATTTTAGGTTTTTCCACCATTCTTTCACTTGCATTATTAAATCAAATGAAGACTTTAGACTTAGAGGTTTTTATACAAGATCCATTTTGGATCACACTCCTTCTCAACTGCCTTCTATTGTTCTTCTGCTACCTTCACAGCGTCCCGTGCCTCCTGCACCTTGGCTGCTGTTGCTTCGTTCGTTCTCTTCTTTGCCAACTGCGCCACCTGCTTTTTTTCCTCCTCCTTTTTCCTCTATGCAGTGGACTTCACCGCTTCCACCATGAAGCTGGATGGAGCACACCACTCCAACGGCCACGACTCAAGGACAGCGAATATGAAATCATTTGTCACCAGATAAGGTAGCTCCTTCCATGCCTTCGAGGGGTCCTTCCTTGCCTTGATGTACATGTGATGAAAGTCCATATTGAACTTCGTGAAGCTCTGCAAACTTTTATAGACCATGGGCAATAACCGTGGCTTACAGTTAATCCCCATTCTGATGTTCATCTCCATGAACACCTAGAATATCTTAATGTCTTTGATCCTCTGCGCATCTCTGGTTGCCCACAACGAAGCATACCTCTTTTCCTCCGGAAGATCCTGCGCAATCATTGGGAATTGGCTATCCTCAAGCAATTCCCAAGCGACCAACATGATGGACAGCAGAAGCCATGCATAGTGGAAAGTCTTCCCCTCCTCCTGTGCTTGACGGTAGTTCTCCAGGAATTCTCTACATCAGTAATCCACCCAGTTAAACTGGACCCCCTTTGCGCACTGCGCTGTAAGTGCAACCACCAACATAGGAACCTCATCCTCACGACACTTTCTCATAACTTTCCCAACCAATATCTGCGTCGTGACTTTGACCGCAACATTGTTGATACTGGAGATCACGTACCCTCTCTTTTTCTTCTCCAAATTGAAATTCTTCTTCATGGCATCCGCAATGGCCAAATCATCACTTTTACCCTCAAATATGTTCACTAGATCCTCCCCTTTACAGGGAAGCTGGGTAATTCTGTGAATCAGATGATCCGTGATGGGGATGGGCTCCTCCAGCCACAAACAACCCATCATGCACCAGGGAGAGCAGATGTCTGATGACAATCATAGTCACTGGGGCATGATGGTAATGCGGCAAAGAAAGCAGGTTTAACAATCCTTCTTTCTCTAGACCTCGCAACCACTTACGCGGCTCCAACTCTATAACTCCTGGCAGTGTGTTTTTCTTCTAGAGCATTAGCTACACGGTTGCCAAATGTGGGAATTTCTCATGGTCTGTGAGATCCCAGTCTTCAATTTTAATATGGGCATTCACCCCAAGTGCGCTCCATCAAAAATGATGTCGTCAGGGGGCAACGAAGTCTGTAGAGAGCTTTTGCTCTCATATAGGTCCTTGGGCACCCTTTCTTTCCCCTTCCGCGGAGGAACATACACGGGCAGCCTTATCAGAGGGTCTGCACCCTAGGTTTCCACCTCCATATCTACGTCCTCTTCCACCTCTACCAGGATTTCTTCGAAGCCTTCCTCCTCTTCATTAGCTTCCAAGTTGATAGCCTTCCCCTTTTCTTCCATAGTAAACCTTGTTCTCAATGGGTTTCTAGGGGACACACACACTGGTACCATATGCTGCTTATCTTTCTTGGGTCTCGATGTGCACAGTGATTTAGGGATTTCTGGCACTATCCCGACACTTTCTGGGGCTTCTCCTAATGTTACGGCCCACGTGCCCTCCTCAGTGGTTATTGCTTGGGTATCCACGGCTTCCTCAAATGCTGCCATCATTCTCGTTAGAAGGTCCTGCATTTCCTTCAATAATGTTTCAAACACTGAGCTTGCTCTCAAAGCTACAAAGTTCAAAAGGTCCATACAAAGTTGATAGCGCAACAACTCAGTTCTCAAAATGGGAAGTGTTTTTCACTGGATAGCCAATTGTAATTTATCGCACCTTTTGAATTTGCATTCAACTGTTCCCCCCTCTTTCGGTCCATTAATTCTCCCTTGGCGTCAGATTTTCCCAAATCTAGACCATAAAGTTCGCCTTAAATGCTTTCCACCCACTCCATTTGGTCTCAAACCAAGCATGACATTGTGAATAGTGACTGTAACAGTCACTTTCTATCCAACCTGTGTGGCAGTGCAACTACCCTCGTGCTATCTTGAGCCCTGTGACACTTTGCTATTGCACACAGTCCTGACATCGTACAGCTCTCGGACATAGTAGTTTATAGTCTCGTGCCTCCTTTCAGCTTCCTAGAGCGCTAAGGCTATACTTCCTATGGCTAGTCAGATGGCTAGGCCACCGGTGTATAGCTTCAAATGATTGCCATTTAGTTTTCCTGGGAACAGTTCACCATTTAATTTTACCAACTGCACCGCGCCACAATCTATGATCTCCTTAATAACATATTGTCCCAGCCAATGCATTCTGAGATTCCCTGGGAATTGATCAAACTTACTACCATATAGAAACACCAAATCATTCACCTTAAAGGTGCACAACTTAATGTGTCAATCGTTCTAGGCCTTTTTATGCCGCTTTTGTACTTGCTGGTGAAATCCAACCAAAAATCGTTCTTCTTCGAGCTCTTCCGACTATGCGAGCCTCTCCTCCAGGACTCTGTGATTCGTCATACCTGTGAGCACCACTATGCATATATTAGGTATGATGTACTCCATAGGAATTATGGCTTCTACTCCATAGACAAGCCGAAAAGGTGTATGCCCCATTAGTTTCTTGCATGTCATCCTATAAGCCCATAATATTGCGGGTACACGTAAGTCCCAATCACTTCGCTGCGCATTACATACCTTGGTCAGCATGTTGCACACCTTACTAAGCACTTTCGTGTGGATAACCTTCTACACGATTGTCCTTCCTACGTACTATCTTTCCAACATTAAGAGCCATTTTCACATTTGTCCCCCCAACACATACTTATTGACCATACCTTTCAGTGTGAATTTCATGTGCATCTGCACAGGTTGTTTTCCATATGCTTGCATCCACCCGGCCAGACTTATGCACGGATCATTTCATCCATTGCATTTGTTTGTCAATCGCACCCTAGGATTCCAAAATCATGTGTGCATCATCCTTCTACATTCATGCCAGTCATCAAAGCTCCCTTTGTGCATACCTCACCACCTCGTGGGCATAGCATGTAGTACCCAATCTAAGGCCTGGAAGCGTTGCTCTTCCAACACCTCCCTTTCAAATTTATTCAAGAAGGTATCTACCTCACTTATGCCATCATAAGTAGGCAGGTCTCTTACTTTTGTCGATACGCAGCGCAGCGACCTTGTCGTCATATTATAGTTTACTATGGTTACCTCATGTAACCGATTCTCCCATCGCTCTGTCTCCTCATTCAAATCCAAAGTACAGGAGCTTTCGCGCTCCCATGCAAGCTGCCCATCCACATTGGGATTCACCTAGTCCTGGTTTTGCATTGTTATCTTACAGATGCATTCCAAATCATCATCACTTTCATAGTCGCACACCGGCTCTATACAGTGTGATCCTTCAGCAGGGTCCAAGGGTATAACTACGCGTAGTGACTTCTTTCCAAAAATCATTTTTCACTTTTTCAGATTAGTCACCCCATTCATGTTAGTGACCCAATCAATTCCTAAAAGCGCAGGGTAGGGATTGTTGTCATCAACAATCTTTATCACTTCAAATTCTGCTAGCACGCTCGCTCCCTCAATATCCACAGTGATTCCCTACAATCGCCCGATGGGTATTATCTTTTGCTGGTTTGTCATTCACAGCTGAATAGGAGACCATAGTAGCATAGGTCTCCCCATTTTCTCCCGGGTCTACCTCGGCAGAACATTCACATCCGATCCTAAATCCAGAATTACTTGGTCCATCTCATATTCTCCAATTTGCACGGTTAGTCTCATTTCTCCTCTCATTCTTGTCTTATGTTTTTTGATCTTCTTGACTATGTGTGGTTCTCCTGGTGCGGTCCCAGCGCATCTGTTAATGAGTTCCTATAACCCTTTTACCACCTTATTGTCACGCAATAACTTCATACATGTATCCAGGAATGTTGTAAGCATGGATGGGTCCATCTCTAGCTCTGGTCTATCTTTGCTTCCTAAAGTGGAGGCCTCAACAAAGCTATTCTTAGCTTCCATGAAACTTTCCCGAGCGCGCTTCAAATCAAATTCCACTTCCTTCGCCAGATCTTTGTGAACCCAAGTACTATCCTTTGGTTGTTTTCCTTGGTCACAGATCTTCCTCGCGTGACTCAAACCTCATCAACTGCAGGTTCTGAGTCAGGGGAGGCGATAGTTCTCCTTTGTCGCATATCCTAGCTATCAGTGTAGGACAATCTTCGGTCCCATGATCAAACAAGTTGCAATACAAACGTGTCAGACACGTTGGGTTTGTACAATTGTGGGCATAATGTCCTGGCCCTCCGCAATTGTAGCATATCAACTGTCTGCGCACTCTTCCAGGTCCTCCTCCACCTCGGCCTCGTCTCCACCCTTGAAATCTTGTTCACGCCACTCCTCCATTCTGTTCTAGGGGTTGTGATTTGGCCTGAACTCTGTAGCTAGGATTTCTATTGATCATCAACTCATAGCTCCTACAAGTGCGCTCATCGTGTCCCACTAACCTGCAAAAGTTACAGAACGATTGTTGTGAATTTTTTGTATACTTCTGTAACAAATGGTAGTTGTTCGTAGTGTGTCTTCCACCTATTTGACAAATCTTGCAGCACAAAGCAAGTGCCGCACTAGGTCCTTCTTTCACTTACGGCCTTAACGGAATTGGTCCTCCTCCCGCAAGGTAATCTTCAAACACCAGGAAGTGGTCCTTATCATGACCTTGACCCTTGAATTTTATGCACCACACCTCTTCACACACTTCTGGTTGATTTGTCCTATCCTATTTCAAACTTTACATCTCAAGGCATAAATTTTTTAGTTGTGCATGGGATCTATTGAACTCCCAGGTTAGGATCCTACATCAGGGTCTCATGCAGCCTCAACATGATCTCTAAGGCATCTACCTAAGCCGTTAATTTCTGTTGCGATATCGCACTCCTTAAATGTGGCGTTAGCAATGCTACAAATGATTCACGATGTTTCCCATCTGTCATATTCATATTAGCTTTGTGAATCGTACACTTCAATCTTTGATCCAACTCCCACAGAGTCTCGCTTGGTAGCATCATGATTTCTTTGAATCCAATGATCGACTGTGCTTCAAACTTTGGCCTGCTAAATTCTCTGTTTGGCATTGCTTGGATATCCACGATTCCCGCATTTGGATTATCATTGGAGTGCTTAATATATCAGGTCAGTGCATGGTCCTACAAGGCGCTAACCAGTGTCGCTTTCTTTATATTGTCATCTGTAAGTCCTTTTGCTTCCCATACGGCTCTTACAACGAACCAAAATTGGTCCGGATCCTCATTTCCCAATCCCTTGAATACAGGAAATTTTATCATGCTTTCCCTATTGAATCACGGTGGTGGTGAAGGTGGCATGGGTGAAGATAGAGGTGAAGGTAGTGAAGTTGGTGGTGGTGTGGGTGTGGGTGGTATTCGCAGAATTCTTTGCCTTATCAAATGGATCACACTTCGCAGTGAGACCTTCGTTAGCTCTTCCTCATCCCCTCGCGAAGGTGAAATCAAGGGGCTAGTTTCTGGTCCCTTATTTCCTTCATTCCTGTAAGTTTTTCCACTTCGTGTAGCCCCGAACATCAAGGTAACTACATAACCCTCTTTTTGCACAATAGAATTTTTATCCAAGTATTCAAAGACTTTACGTACTTACCTCGCAGTCCTTTGAGAAAGTGTCATTCTACCTCGCTATAACTAACTGAGGTGTCAGCCGTGAACTCAATAATGAATCATCCTATAATCCGATCGAGCCGATGATCAACGCTACAGATGATCTTATCCTTCGATGCTTCCAACCTTCATACTAATTCTGGGGTCCACACAATAGGACCGTAGAGTTTCCACCTTTCGTAGCTATCTTCTAGCTTCGCAATTTACTCGTACATCTCAGTAGGGAAAGACGCGAAGAAAATTTCATGGATATCTGTGTACAGGTAGCAGTCTAACCACTCTTCTTTTTTCAATCACAGGTTCCTGTTATGTTGCGTCGTAAACTCATGGATTCTTATGTCCAACCAGTTTTGAATTTCCTTCTTAGTTGGATTCCAATGATACAACATCTGACATCTTTATGTATATTTTGGTCCGGGCAACAGAACCATTTGTTGGCTGGATGGGGCCTAACCCAAGGTTGGAGTTATTTAGCCAAACAAACCTCTACACTACTGGCC